>LNAC01000317.1:1982622-1996369 GCA_002007465.1 Ailurus styani | reverse complement strand
AAAAAAGACGAGGCTGGAGAGGACGGTGGAGGACTGTTTTGCAGGCAGCCTTCGTGTTCCCACTCTTGGAGAGAAAATTCCTTCCGCCATGGCCTTTCCATTTTTTTGTGTGTTCACAATGTGTCCGTGCTGTATGTGCACGTGCATACATGTTTACACCGTACGCATATATATACGCACCTGTACGTAAACGCATGCACACGCACACTTCCGTTTTACATAAAACCATGCCTGATTAGAGAAGGCGTTCAGAGAGCTGCATGAACAAAGGACAGAGAGGTAGGAGTGAGCTCCCTCAGCCCCTCCTTGCAGGGACCGTCCCCCCCCCCCCCCCNNCCCGCGTCGTCTAGGCAGTAGGAGATAATGAAAAAGATGGAAAGGTAGTTAAGCGCGGTGTAGGCAGGGCAAATCAGAGAGCTGAGCTACTACACAGAACAGGAGACAAATCAACAGGAAAATATTGACAGCAAGGAAGAAAGAGGGAAATCTATGTAAATGATGGGTGTGAAAAATCAAATGGAGACAAACACACAGGAAAGGATGAAATCTAAAGCAGAAGGCAAGGCAGGTCCTAATCAAAGCCTCAAGCAGGCCCATTGAGGGGAGGGAAGGGAGTCACAATGTGGATAAAAATTAAGATAAATAAGAACTGATGAAAAGAGTTTTGTAAAGATACAATGTTTAGTATGCTCAAGTTTCAAGGCTTTCTTAAGAGGAAGCAGATGGGACAGAATATTTAGATTTTAAAGGCCGAAATTAGAGCTTGGAAGGTAAGAAAGAAGATAAAGAATGTGGGGTTTTTTGTTGTTGTTGTTCAGCTAGACTTGCTGTTGATTTAAAAAATAATAATTTTCAATATTTGGTCATAGGGTTTTGATGCATTCTTAGAAATTTGAAATGATAGCCAAAAAGGAATTCAGAGATAATTTTTTAAAAACACTTTATTTTTCCGAGAGAGAGAGAGAGAGAGAGAGCGAGTGTGAGCAGGGGGAGGAGCAGAGGTCTCGTTCTCTGCACTCACAGGGGTGCACGCGCGCACACACACTCAGATATTCTTTTTCTGAAACATTTGCAGACATCATACTTCAGCATGTATTTTGTATGAGTAACAACATTCCCGTACGTGCCCACAAAACCACCGTCCTACCTAAGAAGACCAGTAATAATTCCATAATATCTAATGAGCCTTCTTATCAGCAATGCCAAGAATCGTTTTAGCTGTTTTTTCGGTTGGGTTTTTTTTATATACATATGTAAACAAGAATCCTGTCAATCAAGGTCACCCATCACATGTGCTTCTTTTGTCTGTTGGGTGTCTGTACAACTTCTAGCCCAACCTCATCATTTTGGGTATGAGAAAAATTCTGTCTGGACAAGGTGATTTTGACTCCAGGCCATTGCCCGGAGCACGTGCTCCATTTTACCTAGGGGAGGTTTAATGGTTAAGATAGCTTTGAAGTTTTAAAAATAACTTAAAAGTGATGAGCATCAAAACTGTCATCATCACATAGGAATTGCTACCGCTCTCAGCAGTACTGAGCCCTCCTAGTGTGTCAGATGGTACACGGGGCATTTGCACGCGGAAGCCCACTTAAGGCTTCCGCAAACCCCGGGCTGCCGGTGTGGGGAGACCTGCTAAGGTCCGCCTTGGGCCCCGTCGAATAGGAGAGGCTCCAAGCTGTTTGCCAGGCTGCCCGAGGTCTGGCGGAGGGCAGAGGACCCCGATGGCCCTTTGCTAAAATTTTTACCACTTTCCTGCCCTGACACCTCAAAGCGCTAAGGCATGCTGCTGCTTCTGAGTGTATTTCAAGAGGTCGTCTGTAAATTGCACGCAACTCTGAAGAAAAATGGCAACAGGAGGTAAAGTCTTCAGCCTTTGCCGCTTGGGCTGATGTAGACAAATGGGAGTCGTAGGCCGAGTTTTGGCAATAAAGGGAGACTGTAGCACACTTGGTAACACTAAGAGGAAGAGCAGATGATGCAAATGAGAAATGCTGTTTGTGTTGCCAGGTGAACCTCTGTTCAGAGTCAAATTAATAAAAATGGATCCTTTCTTTTTCTTTTTCTTTTTTCTTTCTTTCTTTCTTTTTTTTTTTTTTTGGTAAATGAAATGAAGATGCCCGAAAGTTTAGGGTAGATATTATGCTTTATTTGCCTTTCCATTCCCAGGATTTAGTGCATCATTCAGAATATATGTAGGTATTCAGATAATACGTTGTTTCAGCAAATAGTTCCTGAACACAGGACTGTGCCGGCCCCTGCCTGGAGGTAAGAGGCAGACACACAGGCTACTTCCAGTCTGTTCCATACACAGGATGGACCATGGGCCAAGTGCCTAGTGTCCTGGGCATGGAGGGGGATCACCGGATACAGGCTAGGGAGGGACAGGAAAGGCATCCAGGAGGAAGTGTCATTTCAGTGGAGAGTGAAGGTAGAGTAGCAATTCAAGTTTGCTGAGCTGAATGGGTGGATTTTCTTTTAAGGAGCTTAAAGCCACAGGGCAAAGTAGACCATCTACCTGGACCTTTCTTGTTTGAATTGGCAAATGATATCTACAGTCCATGAGCTGCAAGAAATGGGTGACAGGGTTAGCCGGTGTGTGTAGGAGACCGAGTCTCCAGGGCAGGAAGGTACACCCTTTTGCACCTCTTGAATTGTGTACTAATTTTTTTGAGTAAGTAAAAACGAATGTATGTTCTCTCTCTCTCTTTTTCTTTTAAGATTTTATTATTTATTTTTCAGAGAGAGAGAAAGCGCAGGCACTAGTAGGGGGAGCGGCAGGCAGGGGGAGAAGCAGGCTCGAGGGGAGCCTGATGCAGGACTCGACCACAGGACCCCGGGATCATGACCTGAGCCAAAGGTAGACGCTTTAACCGACTGAGCCACCCAGGCATCCCAGAGAAAGAGCAGTTTTGATGAAGAAGTTTTGTAAAGGCAACATGTCTCATATGTTAGCATTACTGTGTTAGAGTGTTCAAATGTGAGGGTTTTTTTTTTAACAGACTGATTTATTTTTTAAAAAACTGTATAAACACAGCACTTTAAAGACAACATGAGACTTCTGTTAGTCCTGGGGTGAAATGAGAAGATGCTCTGAAGTCTGCAGCTAGGAGGGCATACATATGAGTCAGAAGGGCTGGAGTTTGGATCCCGGCTCTGTACTCACTGGCTTTGGGACCTTGGGGATATTATTCCATTTCTCTGCATTGCCATGGCTTTATCAGTGGCATGGGCGGTGGGGGGGGGGCCACAGGACAGGATTGTTCCGTAGGCAACAGTGCAGAGGCAGCTCACTGCATCTTCCTTGGGTTACTTTCATAGGGGGACTGGCCAGAGTCCTAAGACATCGCCCATCTCATGGGTGGGGAGTATGCTGTGCTGGTTCTGGAAAAGAGCTGTGAAAAGATGTGGTGGACCCACCGATCGACAAGAAATTCCCAATTGCTTCCTGGGTAGGTCAGCTTTTACACCAGGGATCCAGCCCCACATTGGGCTCCCTGCTCAGCAGGTGGGTCTGCTTCTCCCTCTCCCTCTGCCCTTCCTCCTCCTCATGCTCTCTCTCTCAAAAAAATAAATAAAATCCTAAAAAAAAAAAGAAAGACTATCAAAGGAGAATCATGTAGAGAAGTCACTTTCCCAGTCAAGAATCCATAAATGTACCTCTTTTTTTTTTTTTAAGATTTATTTGTTTATTCCAGAGAGACAGAGAGCATGCCTGGTGGGGTAGAAGGGAGAAGGAGAGGGAGAGAGAGAAAGAGAAACCCAAGCAGACTCCATGCCCAGTGTGGAACCTGATGTGGGCTCCATCTCACAACCCAAGATAGACCTGAGCCAAAACCAAGAGTCAGACACTTAACCAACTGTACCACCCAAGCACCCCATAAGTGTACCTCTTGTCTGGGTGTTTGAGGCCTACTGTAATCTTGCCAGCATGTGGCAAGAGGCATATAAAGTGCAATTTTAGGGAGGGAGAGGGTCAGAGAGGACAGAAAGAACATACTAGAATGACTTTGTGGAAGACGTAGCAAGAGAAGTATAGAGGTTGGGGAATTGGTTCTAAGCGTTGGTTGAGTAAATGCCTTACAGCACTGGCTTTGGGATGTTTGGTGAGACGGGTAGCCATGGTAGTCTCTGGGTCACCGGCCTGAATTTTGTCTGCTGGACGTGCCACTGATTTCCACTCTGTGAAATGGGCTTGAATCTATTCTCTTAGCAAATTTATTTAAGCATTTTGGATGGCTTTTTTGTCCGTGCTTCGAATATTGCTTTGAGCCAGTTGTAATATTTTACCCCTTCCATCATTAATTAATGAATAATTCATGAACATATATTTATTTTATATTTGTATAAGAACCCTAATTGTTATTTTTTAAGGTTTTATTTATTTGAGAGAGAGCAAGAACATGCATGAGCAGGGGGAGGAGAAAGGGGGGACAGAGGGAGAGGGAGAAGCAGACTCCCTGCTGATCAGGGACCCCCACATGGGGCGGATCCCAGGACCCCGAGATCATGACCTGAGCCGAAGGCAGATGCTTAACTGACTAGGCCACTCAGGTGCCCCGAGAACCCTGATTCTTAAAAACAATCTTTGACACAGATTTTCTCATCCCTTTACAATTGGAGAGGTACAAAGGGGGCAGAAATGGAGACTAATCCAACACTAAAGACCCTGTTTTAGATTTACTTGGGTCTACCAACCCATATCTCTAAGTAACATTGTTCAACCGGTTACCAATCCACCTAATCAGACCAACATGTCTCTACTTACAAACAAGCTGTCCGTAAGTCCATTGGTTCTGAAGTTCAAAGTGATTAAAGGGGGTTAAAACTTGCTGTCCCCAGATGCTTTCCCAGCAATGATGAGCAGAGGTCAGACTTTTATAACTTTGAAACCAGTCATAGATCTCTCTGCTCGCTCATATACATTTTAATGGATGGATACCCTTTGCCAAGAGAGATTTGTTTTTCCTACATTGAACGTCCTTCATGACCCTGTGGGATAGCACTGAGCAAGAGGAATGTATCGCTATGGAGAAGGGGAATTTGGGGGCTGGTTGGTAGAAACAGAAGGTGGTGAGTGAAGTTAAGGTCTGTTGCAAGTCAGCAGGATGTGGTGGAGACACAGATACGATTGGGGGCAGGTGGCTACAGTGAATGCGTTTGTAGCCACACGACAGCGAGACCACTGAGGACACGTCGGACTGAATGGAGGAGAGGGTATCACAGACCCTGCACAGTGTAGGTACTCCCCTCCCTGGAAATGGGGTCCTTCCTGCATGCTGATGATACTGCAATGATAAAGTAAGCACCCCAATCTGGTCCTAAGCGAGCCCATGTCTTGTGACTGCTCCCTGGCAGGAGGAGAGGAGGGGATTGGGGGGTTAGTTACTTCTCAGCAGTCAGAGGATGAGCCGCTAGACAGGAAAGATTGAGTTAAGAGAACAGGAGCCGATGAGGCAGCCCGGGGTGCCGGAGACCTTCATGGGTACTGCTTCGTGAGTATTGCAGACCAGTGGCTTCTCCCAGTCTTGGTTCAAGGCTGAGTATGTGTTAAATCCGAAGGCTGGCCCCACCATGCCTTACCATGGCCCTCACTACACTACACTACACTACACTACTCACTACACTAAAGGTACATTTGGAAAGAACGGGAGAGGTGAGGCAACATGTTGGGTGAGTTTGCAGGACACTTCTGAGCATTCTCTGTGTTCAGATCCACAGAAAGTGCTGAGGGCGGCTGTGGCATGCCCACTTTCCTGCAGGTGCTGGGGCGGGTGAAGCCTGTGAGTGCACGCTCCCGACCTGCCTTGTCTCATCGGTGAAAGGTCTTCTGCTGAAAAGCTTCTGCATTATGGTTTAGCCCACACTTCTCAGCCTTCTCTCCAAGGATTAGAGACTTATTTAATGTCTTGCTAAAGTCCTGACCCCGTATGGTTAACACTTTTTTTCTAATTTACTGGGGTCACCATAGAAAAGAATTAAATTAATCTTCCATAACACAGTTGTACATTAGAAAGGTTTAGTTGTCGTTGGTATGCAGGATGTCTGGGGAGACAGGAAAGAGAGGGAAGGAGGGAGTGAAAGGGAGACTGGTCTTGTTGGTAGTTGTACCAGGACAATGGTGGTTGACCATGGAAGAGGCTACAAAGATGGAGAGGTGGGGAATGAATGAAGGGTTTCAGACAGAGCAACTAAAAGGTCGTTGGTGGTCTTGGGGTGGAGGTGGAAACTATGTTACAAGAGATTAAGGAAGGATTGGAGGTAGGAAATAGAGAAAAAAGGTGTAAACCACACTGTCAATCAGATTGGTGTGAAGAAAATGCAAGAGATGGGATGGGTGGACTGGCGGGAGTGGGAAAGAAGGTCGTTTTTAGGATTGGGTAGTTTGGGGACAGTCATAAAAAGAAGGGAAGCAATTAATGTACCTGGGAAGACTGAAGATATGAGCAGAGAGGAGATGACTGGTAGAGAGGAACCCTGGGGAGGGTGGAAGGTGAGCCATTAAGAGCATGACCACATGGATGAAGGAGCCATGGGAAGGAAGGAGGATGCTTGTTTCTGAGAAGAAAGGTGATGGTTTGGATGGACAGTCAGGAAAATGTTGACATAAGTGAAGACGTGTTGGACTAGGTCACTTCAGATATTATCAAAAACTTTTTTTAATTAATTTATTTGGGGGGGGAGAGAGAGAGTGCATGCACAAGCAGGGCGAGGGACAGAGGGGGATGGAGAGGGACAAGCAAATCCACTCTGAGCATGGTGGAGCCCGATGTAAGGCTCGATCCTAGGTCATGATCTGAGCCAAAACCAAGAGTAGGATGCTCAACCGACTGAGCCACCCGGGTGCCCCCACGATGGCAAATTTTTTAAAAAAGGTTTTATTTATTTATTTGACACAGAGGGAGAGAGTGAGCACATGCAGTCAGAGGGAGAGGGAGAAGCATGCTCCCCACTGAGCAGAGAGCCCCACACAAGGCTCTATCCCAGGACCCCGAGATCGCAACCTGAGCCAAAGGCGGACGCTTAACCGACTGAGTCACACAGGCACCCTGGGCAAATTTTTTAAGGCAAGGCAAACCTGAGGATGAGGAATGGGGTGAGCTGGAGAGTCAATTAACCACCCACTCAGATGCCTTAATTTTGACTCCAGAGTTCCCTCATGCCTTGTCCAGTCTGCTCAACCCTACCTTGGAGAGACAAATTCCCTGTCTTTGTGGACTTTACATTCAACAGAGGTAGCCAGACAGTAAGTAGTGGTGTGGTAGTAGTAGTAGTAATAATAATAATAACATAACAGGACTGTGAACAAAGACAAGGCAGGGTAAGAATTTAGAGGGCTCTGGGAAAGAGGTAGAGGTTATCTCAAGATGGCTGGATTACAGATGATTTGCGTTTTTTTCTTTGTATTTTTCTCTAGTTTCCAAAGTATTTACAGTAAACACATGCCTCTTCTGTAATTAGAAAAAAAATAAAAGTGATCTGGAGACACGTTCTAGTGTCCCACCTGGTTTCCACTTCTCAGTTATTTTGTGTCTATCCGCACAAAGAAAAAGAATCCACTGGAGTTGTCCGAATCCACAGCCTCCACCATGGACCACTGTGGCCCCAGCCTCAAGGCTCGGTGGGGATCATGGTTGACAGCACTCGCCAACAGAGCCCTTATCCCCACCCAGTGCCACCTGGGAAAGGACATCTGCAGCGCTGGCTTGGAGCTCAGGGAACTGAGCCCGTGGCACCTGTCTGTAACCCGCTTAGCAGTTATAGAGTTCATAGGGCGGAGTCATGTAAAGATGGTAGATGGATAAGAGCCTGCTTTGGAATTCGGCATAGAGAATCTGAGGAATTGAAACCAGCTGTACGCCGGTGTTTTAAGAGAAACACCATAATATGAGATGTTGGAGAGAGATGTTGGGGCCAGATAGTAAAGTAGGTTCTTGGAAGGTAATGCTACTAGGTCTTTACGTGTCACTTGTTGGGATATAGATGTCCTCCAAACATCCTGGTTTCTTGGATATTTCAAATACTCCTCAGCATGTTATCTCCCACCTAGGAGATTCTCAAATAGATAGCCTTTCATTCCATGACTGGATACAAGGATGAAAATGTAAATTCTGTGCTTTGGATGTCAAGCTTGCTGAGACCTGGTTCCGGCCCCCAGGGGAACCGTGTGGTGGGAGGCGGGGCCGGGCGCCAGGAGAAGGGCAAGGCAAGGGAGGCAGTAGCCACAGGAATGTGGGCCCTACCTGCGGGTATAATTTCCATAAATTATACAGTTCAAATGTGAATGGATTTTCAGGGTTGTATTTGTAGGAGAATTATTTTTCCTTGGGATTTCATTAACTGAATCTATTCCACAACCTGCCTCTTCCTAAGAGGACACCACTGACTGATCACACGCTGGTTAAGCCCAGAGTGGCCCCTCCTTCTGTCTGTTGGCACTGGACCCAACTCTGGGGCTCTTTGCTGAGGAACTTTAAAAGTCATGTGGACTGGGGCGCCTGGGTGGCTCAGTCGGTTAGGAGTCTGCCTTCAGCTCAGGTCATGATTCCTGGGGTCCTAGGATGGAGCCCCGCATCGGGATCTCTGCTTGGTGGGAAGTCTGCTTGTCCCTCTCCCTCTGTCTCCCCCACCCCCCACCCCAGTTGCTCTCTCTCTCTCTCTCTCTCTCTCTCTCTCTCAAATAAATAAATAAAATCTTTAAAAAAAAATAAAGTCATGTGGGTCAACTACAAAGTGAGTTAGGCTATTGTGGTTCATGAACAATAATATCGGAATAAAGTTTTACGTCTGTACATTTGTTTCTTATTGCTGCTATAATAAATCATCCCAAACCTGAGGGCTTAAAACAACACAGATTTATTATCTGACAATCCAGGGGGTCGGAAGTCCGAAAGAAGTCTCAGGGGGCTGAAATCCAGACATCTAGGCAGGGCTGCTTTCCTTCTGGAAGCTGCAGAGGAGGATCTGTTTTCTCAGCTCTTTCTGCTTCTCAAGGCTGCCCGCATATCTTGGCTCCAGGCCCCTTCCTCCATCACAAAGCATAGTTCCAGTCTCAGCTTCTGTCTTCATGTCTCTTTTTCCTGACCTTGACCCTCTTGCCTCCCTCCTTATCTCCATTGTTATTTAATATATATAATACAAAATTGGTCATTTAACCCATTTTTGAAGTATGCAATTCAGTGGCATGAATTACATTCACAAGGTAGTGAGACCATCACGATTTGTAAAACCCTTCACTACCCAAGTAGAAACTCTGTACCCATTAAGCAATAACTCCCGTCCCCTCCTCTCCAAGGGGATGGTGACTGCAAATCCACTGCTGCCTCTATGAATTTGCCATTCTAAATATTCCATGTAGATGGAGTCCTGCAGTATTTGTCCCTTGTGTTTGGTAATTTCACCTAGCATAAGGTCTTCAAGGGTTATCCAACTTGAAGCATGTTCTAGAACTTCATTCCTCTTATGGATGAATGATATTCCTTTATATATACAGATATGCATACACACACACACACACACACACACACACACACACACACACACACATATCCCATTTGTTCATCTCTTGATGGACCTTGGTCTGTTTCCGTGTTTTGACTATTGTGAATAATGCCACTGCTATGAATATTGGAGTGCAAGTATCTATAAAGTTCCTGTTTTTCATTCTTTTGGGTTTATACCTAGGAGTGGAATTCTGGGATTATGTGAAAATTCTGTGTTTACATTTTTTTTTTTAAGTAGGCTCTATATCCAACATGGGACTTGAACTCAGAATGCTGAGATCAAGAGCCGTATGCTCTATAGACCGAACCCGCCAGGTGCCCCTATGTTTAGATTTTTGAGGACCTCCCAAATTGTTTTCCCTAAGTAGCTACATCACCTTACATTCCCATCAGCAATGGACAGGGGTTCCCATTGCTCCACATCCTTGTTAACACTTGGTATTGTCTGTCTTTTTGATCCCGTTATCCTAGTGGGAGTGAAATGGTATCTCCTTGTGGTCATGTATTTCCCTAATGATGAGGGATTAGATGCACCCTTTTGTATGTTTGTTGGACATCTGTGTATTTTCTTTGGAGAAATGTCTATTCAAGTCCTTTGCCCATGCACTAATTGAGTGGTTTGTTTTTTTGTTGTTGAGTTGTAAGAGTTCTTTACATATTCTGGATATTAATCCCTTATCAGACATTTGATCTGCAGGTATTTTCTCTTATTCTTGGGTTGTCTTTTCACTCTCTTGGTGGTATCCTTTGCCTCCTTCTTCTAGGGATCCTTGTGATTATACCTAATAATCCATCTCAAGGTCCTTAATGTAATCATATCTACAAGGTCTATCCCTTTTGCAAAGTAATTTACTGACAGGTTTTGATGAAAGGATGTGAACATCTTTGGGGGAGCCATTATGCTATCACAATTCCTTTCAAAAAATGTTTACAAGGTCAGAAATTGTGAGTGTATTTTTGCAAAAAGGTGAAAACAAGCTACTTTGAAAGAAAGCAACCAGCCTGTTGTGCAGCTTTCCTTTAGGGCTTCTGCCCTGAACCTTTGTCTGCGTTCCTCTTGTCCTCCCATGAGTTTTAAAGGTGAGAGATAAATAGACTCAGTTTGTCCTCTGCATGAATCAGAAGTCCCCCATATAAAAACCATTTTGGGAAACATCAGGAGAGCAGGAGCACAGCGAATGCACAAATACACACCAACAAATACCGTTTCTGTTTGGGTCTGTATCAGAAAGAAAAGGCACAGACCTGTGAAGATTAATGAGACCATATCTTTGAAAACATTTGAGCCCTTTGGAGGAAAAGCGCTTGGTAAATGCCAGCATTTCTGTGCCCCTCCTCACCTTTTCCCTACTAGCAGCTGCTTTGCCTTTTTTTTTTTTTAAAGATTTTATTTATTTATTTCACAGAGGGAGAGAGATCACAAGGAGGCAGAGAGGCAGGCAGAGAGAGGGGGAAGCAGGCCCCTGCTGAGCAGAGAGCCCGATGCGGGCCTCTATCCCAGGACCGTGAGATCATGACCTGAGCCGAAAGCAGAGGCTTTAACCCACTGAGCCACCCAGGCGCCCACTGCTTTGCCTTTTGATGCCCTGTGCCTATCATAGCACCCTGTAATTACAGGGCATCCTAATTGTACTTGGGTGGAAAGGTGGGCAGAGGGCGAAGATACCCCTGGTCAGAACGTAGGACCAGCTGTTGGATTAGCATCAGGGGGTGCCCAGCAAGTTCTTCCCTGACCTACGAAGTCACAGGCTTGGAAAGACAGCTGTTTTCCTGTGCTCCAAAAGCCTTGAAGGCAAATGTGTACATGTTGAACACAGTAATTTCACTTATAGGAATGTAGCCGAGAGAAATTATCGGAAAAGCAGGCAAGGGTGTATGCCAAAGATGTTTGTCAGCAGGATTTATAATTGTTAAAAACCGGAAACAACCTAAATGTCCAATGACCGGAAATGGTTAAGTCAACTGTGGCCTGAAACACCATGCAATATTACACAATCATGCAACATGTCAACAGATCCTTTGTTATTATTATCATTATTATTTTAAGTTTTTTAAATTTTTATTTATTTATTTGAGAGAGAGTGTGCATGAGCATGAGCAGGAGGAAAGGCAGAGGGAGAGGGAGAAGCAGGCTCCCTGCTGAGTGGGGAACGCACATGGGGCTGGAACCCAGGACTCTGGGATTGACCTGAGCCAAAGGCAGACGCTTAACTGACTGAGCCACCCAGGCCTCCCTAAAAATGTTTTTTAAGTAGGCTCCACACCCAGCACAGAGCCCAATGTGGGGCTTGAACTCATGACCCTGAGATCAAGACCTGAGCTGAGATCAAGAGTCAGACGCCTCAGGCAGCCAGGTGGCCCATCAATGGATCTTTTTAATGATGTTTGGAAAAGTGTATGATAAAATGTAACAGAAAAAAGCAAGACTCTGATTTCAATATAAAGGATGCTCTCAACAATGTGAAATACTGATGGATGGAACAATAGCAAGAAGGGAATACAGCACATGCTACCACGAGTCTTTTCTGCATGGTGGGATTCTGGATGATGGCAGTCAACAATGCCCATGGTGGCTCTTGCCCTCCATCTTGCTCATTACTGCAGGTGATGGTAATATGCGCGGTTGTTTTTTGCTATCTGCCTTGCTTTGGGGACAGGTCATAGAGTCAAAGTATTAAAATTTAGGAGAAAATCATAGTTAACAAATACTGAGTTTTGAACTACTGTAGATGTTGTTTTTGAAATTTCATTTATAAGCAGTGAGAGAGACATGAAGATAACAAAACAATACAGTTTCTCTACCTCCCTTGCTAGAAACTGAGCTATTTCCAATAAGTTAAACAAAGCATTATTGATCAGACTTGTAGTACTCATGCCATGTGCCACAGAGTCTCCCGGGTCCTTCCCTACTGTGATGGGCTGGATTGTGTCCCTCACCCCCAAATTCATATGTTGATGCCCTAACCCTCAGTCCCTCAGAATGCGATTATCTTTGGAGAGCCACCTTTAAAGAGGTGATTTATGGGCACCTGGGTGGCGTAGCTCGTTAAGTGTCAGACTCTTGATTTTGGCTCAGGTCATGATCTCAGGGTCCTGAGATTGAGCCTTGCATGGGGCTTCGTGCTCAATGGGAAGTCTGCTTGAGGATTCTCTCTCCCTCTCCTTCTGTCCTTCTCTTCTCCCCCCACCCCTGCCCCTATGTTTACACACATGCTCACGCAAGTGCATGTGTATGCTCTCTTTCTCTAAAGTGAATAAATAAATCTTTTATTTTTTAAAAAGATTTTATTTATTTATTTGACAGAGAGAGAGAGAGAGCACAAGCAGGGGGAGGGGCAGAGGGAGAGGGAGAAGCAGGCTCCCCACTGAGTAGAGAGCCCAACTCGGGGCTTGATCCCAGGACCCTGAGATTATGACCTGAACTGAAGGAAGACACTTAACCAACTGAGCCACCCAGTCATCCCAATAAATAAATCTTGAAAAAAACTAAAGAAGTGATTTAGGTAAAATCAGGTCATATGGGTTGGACTGGTATCCTTATAAGAAGAAGAGATTAGGACACAGACACTGCTATGTATTGAATGCTTGTGTCCCCCCAAAATATGTTAAATCCTAACCCCCAAGGTGGTACTGTTAAGAGGTAGGGCCTTTCGGACATGATTAGGTCATGGAACCATCATGAATGGGATTGACACCCTTATGAGAGAGACCCCAGAGATCTCCCTCACCCCTTCCACCATGTGAGAACACAGAGAACCAGAACCAGGAGGTGGGCCCTCACGAGGTACCAGATCTGCTAGTGTCTTGATCTGGGACTTCCGGCCTCCAGCACTGTGAGCAATACAGGTCTGGTATTTATAAGCCGCCTGGTTTCTGATCTTTCATTAGAGCGACCCACACGGCCTCCCACGGACACACACAGGGGGAAGAGCCCATGAGGACACAATGAGAAGCAGCCATCTGCAAGTCGAGGAAGGAGAACCCCACGTGGCCAGCACCACGATCTTGGGCTTCCAGCCTCCAGAATGGTGAGAAAATACATAGCTGCTGTGTAGGCCGCCCAACCGTGCTGTGTTTTGATGGTGGCTCTAGCAAACTGTGCAATACACACACACACACACACACACACACACACACACATATTAAAATGTGTGTCCATTTTTGAGAACCCCAGACCTCTCAGGACAGGGATAGTTATGGAGTGGTTCGAGGTAGGAAGAAGGGTACGTGCCAAGGTGGACGGC
>LNAC01000317.1:1947822-1982392 GCA_002007465.1 Ailurus styani | reverse complement strand
CGTGTTGTAAGGCCCTATTCTTAGGGACAGTGAAGCAAGAAGATGTGGATTGTTTTTTAAATAAGAATTTTAACTGCCCTCCCCAGATTTCCTCCTGCAGGGCTCCTCGTTCCCATTCCCTCCTGTGAGCCTGGTCACTCACCTCACTCACGGCAAGGGGCCTCGCACTTGCCCTCACAGACCATCCCACCCAGCTCCTGTCCCTGGGGCCAAAGGCCTTCCCACCACAAGAAGGGGCCCGAAAGTTAAGGCCAATGGCCATGTCAAAGCAGTGGTTGGTTAAATTTGGACTTGGGGACAAGGCAGGTGTGGTTTGTACCCAACAGGAGGCTGAGGAAGGGATCTGCCTTCTCAGGGCCGTGGAGCCTGGCCCTGCCTGGGCCTCCCCACCACCCACCGGTCATTCAGGTTGGAGGGTTCTGCTGCCTTCTGCCCTCTTGCCACATCTCGGGCTGCTTGACTCTTTCCCCTGATGAGGACCTGAGTGAGGGAGGCATTTTGCCTCCTTGTCATTGGGCCCTCTTTCTCATCCACGTCAGTGACCCAGACTGCCCCGAGCCATGACAGGCCTGTGGATTCCTGACAGCTTGGGACGTGCTTCTGAGCGGGGGAATTCTGGGCTCTAAATGGAGTCCACATGAGTGCTTTGTACCTTCCCTTCGGCCATTGGCTCTAACTTGGCTTTGTTAGTAGGAACTTCTGACGTCATTGCTCTAGCCATGGCATCCCCCAGCTGTAGGCCTGGAGTTTCTGTGGCTTATCATGGCTTCTGTCTGAGAAGTTTAATTGATAACACCACAGAGCAACCTAAAAATGGCACAGTAACCCCCATCTCTTGAACACCAAGGAACTGCCGATCTACCCCCTGGGTAAGATTGTCCTAGGTTTGGATCACTGCCCCCTCCTGGCCTTGTGGGCTGACTGAGGGCCCTCCTGACCTTGTCACGCATGGCAGGATACCCTCCTGGCAGTACTTCCAAGGCACGTTGCTGGTCATAGAGTAATTTTTTCAAAGGCAATAAAATGATTTGTTACCCATAATTGTAATCCCCTCTTCCTTTTCTGGCTGACTTCTCATCCCTCTGCCCAGCCCTGTGCTGAAAGGCCATGTCCAAATATGGTGAAAGGCCAGGACCCCGCTGCTTGTGAGCTATCCATTCAGCCTTAAATTGGAAAAATTTCTCTTTTTTTTATTGTGAAATGTGTTCTTCTAGTACATGACATAATCTCTGTTGATAGGTAGTGCAGTAGGTTTTAAAAAAAATGTTTGAGAGGCACCTGGGTGGCTCAGTTGGTTAAGTGGCCAACTCTTGATTTTGGCTCATGTCATGGTCTTGGGGTCCTGGGATGGAGCCCTGCATCGGGCCCCTTGCTCAGTGGGGAATCTGCTGAAGGTTCTTCCTCTCCCTCTTCCCGCACCGTACTCACACGCTCAGGCTCTCTTTCTCTAAAATAAATAAATAAATCTTAAAAAAAAAAATGTCTGTGCTCTGGTACCAGACCGTCTGAATCTGAGCCTGGCCAGTTAGAAGCTGTGTGAGCTTCGACCCATTACTTAATGACTCTGGTCATTGGTTTTCTTGTTTGGGAAATGGGGTTGATGATACTGAACCTACTTTCTTTTATTTTTCTGTTTAAATTGTTCTCTGTGTTTATGGGTCTGCTTCTGGTTTGTTGTTGTTGCGTTGCATGTGTCTGCTGCCATGTGGATATCTTCTCTGGAAAAATGTCTATTCAAATCCACTGCCCATTTTTAATTTTTATTTATTTACTTATTTATTTATTTATTTTAAAAGGTGTATTTATTTATTTTAGAGAGAAAGAGAGCAGGGGTAGGGGCAGAGGGAGAGAATCTCAAGCAGACTCAAACATGGAGCCTGATGTAGGGCTCGACCTCATGATCCTAAGATCATGACCTGACCTGAAACTAAGAGTTGGATGCTTAACCAACTGAGGCACCGAGACGCCCCAGTTGCCCATTTTTAATCTGTTATTTGTTTTTTGATATTGAGTTGTTTAAGTTCTTTACATATTTTGAATGCTAACCCTTCATGGGATACATCATTTGCAAATATCTTCACTCATTCACTAGGTTGCCTTTTTGTTTTGTTAATGATTTCCTTTGCTGTACAAAAGCTTTTTATTTCAGTGTAGTCCCAGTGGTATATTTTTTGCTTTTGTTTCCCTTGCCCGAGGAGCCAGGTCCATAAATATGTCACTAAGGCTGATGTTCTGGCAATGACTACCCATCTGTGGTATCTACTTTAAAGATTTTTATGAGGATTGGGGTGTCTGGGTGGCTCAGTCCGTTAAGCATCTGCCTTTGGCTCAGGTTATGATCTCTGGGTCCTGGGGTCGAGTCCCATGTGGAGCTCTGAGCGCTTTGCTCAGTGGGGAATCTGCTTCTCTCTCTCCCTCTACCCCTCCCCCCACTAGTGCACACACTCTCTCTCTCAAATAGATGAATAAAGTTGTTTAAAAATATATTTTTATGAGGGTTACATGAGTTTTAAACAATGAAAGGACTTAGAATAGTGCTGGACTATAAGAAGCACTCAATAAATAATAATAAATAAGTTCTTTTTTTTATTGTGATGAAATACACAGAACAAAATTTACCATTTTAACCATTTGTAAGTGTACAGGTCAGTGACATTAGGGTACGTTCACATTGTCATGCATCTGTCACCACCGTCCATCTCCAGAACTTTTTCATCTTCCCTAACAAAACTCTGTCCCATTAAATACTAACTCCCCATTCCTCCTTCTCCCCAGCCTCTGGTAATCATTTTATGAATTCGCCTACTCTAAGTTCCTTATGGAAATGGAATCACACGATACTTGTCCTATTGCAACTGGCTCATTTCACTTAGCATAACGTCTTCAAAGTTCACATATGGTATAGCAGGCGCCAGAATTTCCTTCCTTTTTCTTCCTTCCTTCCTTTTTTTTTAAAGATTGTATTTATTTATTTGAGAGAGAGAGAGCATGTGAGAGAGCGAGAACATGAGTAGGGGGAGGGGCAGAGGGAGAGGAGAAGCAGACTCCCTGCTGAGCAGGGAGCCCCACTAAGCGCTCAGTCCCAGGATCCCGAGATCATGACCTGAGCTGAAGTCAGATGCTTAATTGACTGAGCCACCCAGGCGCCCCAATATCCTTCCTTTCTGAGGCCAAGTAATAGCCCATTGTGTATGTGTAGACCACATTTTGTTTATCCATTCATCTATCGATGGACATTTGGGTTGTTTCCACCTTTTGGCTGTTGTAAATAATGCTGCTGTGTACACAGGTGTACAAATACCTATTTGAGTTCCTACTTTCACTTCTCTTGGGTCTATGCTCAGAAATAGAATTGCTGAATCGTATGGTAATTTGGTGTTTAATTTTTTTGAGAGACCACCACCCTGTTTTTTGTAGTGGTCGCCCATTTCTCTTATGTTTTATATACCACAGGCTGACGAATTCCAGCTTTATGCTTACAACATTAGGTGTTTTCTGAGCTGTAGAAAGATATACATGATTGCCTACTCAATCTTGTCAGTGAGACGTCTCACAGGCATCTTGAGATTAAACAAGTCCCAAATGGAACCCTTTACCCCATCTCCTACTCTTCCCCATTTTGGTAAATGGCAGTAATGAAGCATCTAGTTGCTCAAGCTGGAAACCTTCAAGCAGGGCCAGCTTCATAATTTGCTAGACTCAGGGCAAAATGAAGACATGGAGCCCCAGCCGGGCAGGGAAGCCCGTTCCTTCTTCCCACTGGTCTGTTGCCCCATCCCACAGTGGACAGGCCACCTGCTAGGGCTAGCTGGAAGCCTGCAGGCTGGGAGGTGCTCAGTCCCTGGATCCAGGGTGGCAGAAAGCCCTCCACTGAGGTCCCTGCCAGCCCAAGGTGGAGACAGCTCTTGCACTCGTCATGCACCTATGTAGCCGGCCCCACCTTTGATGAATCCTTGATTCCTGTTTCCCTCACCCTCTGCATTCACTTTGTCCCCAGGACCTCTAAGTTCTACCTCTAAAGTAAATCTCAGCCCTCTGCATCTCTGTCTCTACTGTCATGACCCACCTCTAAGCCACCACCTCCTCTTTCTATCAAACCACCAGGGGGTCTCCTTTCTTCACATTGGTCCCTCCCACCACATCCCACAAAAGAGCCAGAGTCATTGTTTCTACAAATAAATTAGTCCGCATTTACTGCCCAGTCTTAGAACATGGAATCCTTGGCATACCTGGACAAGATGGCAGCTCCTTGCTGTGGCATACAAGGACGCGTACTGTCTGCTTCCGCCTACTTCCTTGAATGACTTCATAGCTGTTCTCTCTTCTGTTCTTCTCTAGGCATGGTGTCCTGCTTTCTACACCTCGAAGGTGCCAAGCCTATGATGGCCTCAGAGAAGGGTTTCTCAACCACGGCACCATTGACATTTTGGATCATTCTCTGCATAAGGTTTGTCCTGCGCAAACTGTAGGATGTTTATTTGCATCCCTGGCCTCTAATCATTAGATGCCAGTAGGGTTGTTCTCTACCACCACATTGTGAGTACCAGAAAGTCTAGACAAGGGCAGATGTTCCCTGGGGGGCAAACTCCATATTCTTGAGAACACTTCCTTGCAGCCTTGGGGCACATTGGTTCGTCCCTGTCTAGATCATCGCCCCCACATCCTACACCACCTTCCTGCTTCTAGTGCTTTCTTGTGCCTTCTTAAAGAGGCCTCCCCTGACACACCAATATAAAACGGCCACTGAGTCATTCTCTCTGGTTTCAGTGGCTGTGTAAACCCCCCATCCCAGTCTCTGATCTCTCTTTTGGGCCGTAATTTCCATCATTTTGTTGGGTACTATATTCCTAACACTGAGCATGGACCCTACCGCAGGGTGGGGGCTCAGTACATATTTGCCGAATGAATGAATTCACGACACTTTGAATCTGTGATCTTGCTTGATCCTGTATACTTGTTAGGTCATTTTCATGTATTTCTAGTTCCAGCCTTTTTTAAATTGAAGGTTAGTCAACCTACAGTGTAGTATTAGTTTTAGGTATACAATATGGTGATTCAACAATCCCGTGCATTACTCTGTGTATCATCATGGGTGTGCTCTTAATCCCCATCACTTATTTCACACACACACACCCGTAACCATCAGTTTATCTTTTTTTCCCTTTGTTTGTTTTGTTTCTTAAATTCCACATAAGAGTGAAATCATATGGTATTTGTCTTTCTCTGACTTATTTTGCTTAACCTTATACTCTCTAGCTCTGTCCATGTCACTGGAAATGGAAAGATTTCATTCTTTTTTCATGTCTGAGTAATATTCCTCTGTGTGTGTGTGTGTGTGTGTGTGTGTGTATGTGTGTACACACCACATCTTCTTTATTCACTCATCCATGAATGAAAACTTGGGTTGATTCCATATCTTGGCTATTGCAAATAATCAGCTTTTCTTTTAAAATACATTTTTTAAAAAGATTTTATTTATTTATTGGAAAGAGAGTAAAAGAGAGAGAGCATGAGAGGGGGGGAGGGCCAGAGAGAGAAGCAGACTCCCTCCAAAATGGGGAGCCCGATGCAGGACTCGATCCCAGGACCCCAGGATCATGACCCGAGCTGAAGGCAGATGCCTAACTGACTGTGTCACCTAGGTGCCCAATCAACTTTTGATAGCTTCTACCTTCCCTTTTTTATCCCCATTTCTTTCTTTCTTTTTTTTTTATTATTTATTTACTTATTTATTTATTTGACAGAGAGAGAGATCACAAGTAGGCAGAGAGGCAGGCAGAGAGAGAGGAGGAAGCAGGCTCCCCACTGAGCAGGGAGCCCGATGCGGGCCTCGATCCCAGGACTCTGAGATCATTACCTGAGCCGAAGGCAGAGGCTTTAACCCACTGAGCCACCCAGGCGCCTTCTTATCCCCATTTCTGCTTCCTGATATCTTTTTCTCTCTCTTTGTCATACTGCGGGTGATATTTCCCTCCATTACTCTGATTCAACATCTTTCACGACAGAAACTCCGACTAGGATAACAGGATACAGTTAAGGTTTCGGTGAAGTTATCTCTAAAGAACAAGATCTGACGATAGGGGCTTGTTGAACTGTACAGGACAGGAGGGTCTCCACGCAGTCCCAGGAATTGACTGGAATTGGAGAAGACAGCCCTGGTGGGAACCTATGTGGCCCTCTCACTCTGTCTCTTGTCTTTTCTTCCCTCTGAGTCTTGGCTTGATTTTTTAGAAACCAATCCCCAAGCCTCTGTTTCTCTGGCAACATCGAATGGCACTGCCATCCACACTTCAATAGCCTGTATTAAGAAATCACACAGACTGAGCTAAGAGATCTTTTCTTGTTTTTAAAGAGTTTATTTTTTTTTATTTACTTTTGCGAGAGAGAGAGAGGGTGGGGGGGAGAGAGAGAGAGCCCTAGAAGGGGGGAGGGGCAGAGGAAAAAGCAGACTCCCCGCTGAGCAGGGATTCCCAGGACCCTGGGATCAAGACTTGAGCCAAAGACAGACCCTTAACCGACTGAGCCACCCAGGTGTCCCTGAGCTAAAATATCTTTATCCCAAGCTCAGACACCTGGGGAGAAGATTCCTTGGCTCAGGCTGGGGTGGAAGTTGTTCTTACTGTGTGTCTACCATGGGCTGGGTGCTCTCCGGGTGATGAGGGTCCAGTGGAGAACAGAACAGAGGACAAAATCCGGTTGTCACGAAACTTACATTTTTATGTTATTTACTCTATGTTTATGACTAAGCACCTATCGAGTTGCACAAAATGTGCAGCCATAATTGCATATGGTGATAAATTTGTTCATTCACTTACTTAATTTTCTAGACTTCTACAGGAACATACAATAAGGGGACTCGATCTGCTGGGGTGGGGGGCAGGGGAAATTTTTTTAATGTGAATTAAATGAACTTTATTTTTTTAGAACAGTTTTAGGTTTACAGGGAAATTGTAAAGACAGTACAGAGAGTCCCAGATATTTCACTTCCAGTTCCTATTATTTATATCTTTCATGACTGTGGCACGTTTGTCATGCATAATTAGCCATTATTGATGTATTATTATTAACTCAAGTCCATACTTAATTCACACATCCTTAGCTTGTACCTAATGTTCTTTTTCTCACTCAGGAGCCCATCCAGGATATCACATCACATTTATTTATTTTTAATTTTTCAATTTTTTTTTGGTAAAGATTTTATTTATTTTTTTGTCAGAGAGAGCACACAAGAAGGCAGAGCGGCAGAGGGAGAGGGAGAAGCAGGCTCCCCGCTGAGCAGGGAGCCCAATACGGGCCTCGATCCCAGGACCCCAGGATCATGACCTGAGCCAAAGGCAGACACTTGGCTGACTGAGCCTCCCAGGCGCCCTCACATCACATTTTGTGGTCATATCTCCTTTAGGCTCCTTTTGGATGTGAAAATTTCTTCAATTCTTCTTGCTTTTGCTAACCTTGACAGTTTTGAGGACTAGTGGCAAGTTATATTGTAGGATGCCCCTCTAGTGGAATTTTTCTCTTGGTTATATGGGGTTATGGTGGAGGGAACCTTCTGGGAGGAAGACCATACAGGTAAAGTGCCGTATTCACCACCTCGGATCAAGGGTACAGACTTTCAACCTGACTTATCATTATTGATATTGACCATGATCACTAGGCTGATATAGTGCTCATCTTGTTTCTCCAGGGTGGAGGTACTTCCCTTCCCTCTTTCCCTTTCCATGTTATCATCTTTGGAAGAAAGTCACTATGTGCAGCCCCCATTTAAGGGGAGGAAGGGTGCTCTACCTCCTTGACAGTGTTGTTGGGTTTTTACAACTAGCTTTTGTGAGGTATAATTTATGTACCACAAAATTCATGTGTTTCAAGTGAACCGTTTGATGAATTTTCAGAAATTTATACAATTGTGTCTGAGGGGACTGGTCTTTGAACTGGCATCTGAAAGATGAGGAGAAGTTAAGTAGGCAAAGGAAGGGAAAGATTATTCCAGGCAGAGGCAACAGCACATTCAAGCCCCTCAAGGGAACATGGAACATTCCAGGAACTTGGGTTAACCCACAGTCACCCAGAAAACATAGAATATGTCACCATCCTTCATTTAATATGCCTCATAAATATTTTTTTCAAAACATTTAAAAGTCAACAGCCTTTTATTGCCTAAATGTATATAAACTTTAGTTCTTTGAAACACTTCTCTGGAACAGTTCAGCCCCTGATGGTTTATCTAAGGTTTTACTATAACAATAAGTAAATATTAGGGCAGCAAAATGCAGAATGGTCCCTGAGGAGAAGAAAATGTCATAAAATTTCCTTCCCTTTCAGGTCTTGTTTAAACAAGAATGTGAAGTGCAGGTACTACTTCCTTTCTGATAAGCCCTTGATTTATTTCCCTTTGGAACAAACACACCACAACCAAGTGGGAATGGGGAAGGTAATTCAGAGGCAGAGGAAGGGAAGGGAACTATACTCTGAAATATGTCTCCATACAAATTTAGGATTGAAAAAAATCCAGTTAGCAAATACACTGAAAGGCTTTTTTCCAGGTGTAAGGTAGACAAGAGGTTCTGTCAGAACTTCTGTGGTGCACTGGGAAGTCCGGGCGCATATGGGCACCCTATTAGTCCGGATAGGCAGGGAGTGCTGCGGTAACAAACAGACCACATATTCTTAGTGGCTTAGTGGTCCTTGCTTGTTGGAGACCCAGCAATGATTGATTCAGGGATCTAGATTCTGTTTATCTTGCCATAGTGTCGTCTTAATCCTAGGTCCTCAAAGTTTGCCGAGGAGGAGGAGTGAGTGTGGATGATGCCATCGGGGATATTATGGGGTGGAAATGGGGTATATCACTCCTGCCCTCATCCCTTTAGTGAGAACCCGGTTACATAACCAGAACTCAAGTACACAGGTTGGGAATTGTAGTTATCACATGGATGCAGGAAGAAGAAAATAAAGTGGGATTAGATGAGGCATTTGCCACAAACTTCTAAACTTTTTTTATTTGATGTTTTTCAAATGATAAAATATATGCTTACTATAACAAGTGAAACACAGGTGTGGAAAAGTGAAACTAATTATCTCCCTCCTTTCTGTTAACTCTCACTTCTCCCTGTCTGTGTATGCTGCCACACCTTCTTCTTTGTTCATATGACTGTATTCCACATATATGTGTGACTCAGGGGAAATGAACTCCTGGCAGACACTTCCGAACTGGAGGTTTTCATGACAATGCTTCTAGTTGCTAAGAAACACTTGAATGAATTCTTCATCCAAGAGGTACCGCATGCTGACAGAGGAGAGAGAGAATTTTGCTGGAACTGAAAATTGAGTGCTTTTGTTTATGTCGGTCTTGGCTTTTCTACAGTTCTTTGGCATTCACGCCTCCTCTGGGAAGGCTCTCCGAGCTCCCTTTGTCCTTAGGAGAGGCTCTGCCTCTGAATGGTGCCAGTACCCGTGGCACCAGGAAGATCTGGGTTCAGATCCTGACTCTGCCTCCTACAGTCTCTGTGACTCTGGACAAGTAATAAAATCCTCCAAGCATTCTGGAAGCATAACCACCTCATATTTAAAACAAATCTAGGACCTATCTCTTGGGAGTATTTTCAGTACTACGAGATAAAATCTACTTCTTAAATCTTGGGTTACTGGACATCTGTGACATCTTAATGTCCACAACTAGAGACCAAGGCAACTGGTCTTTAACACCAGGGACGCCTGGGTGATTCAGTCAGTTAACCTTCTGACTTCGGCTCAGGTTGTGATCTCAGGGTCCTGGGATCAAGCCCCACATCAGGCTCCCTGCTCAGTGGAGAGCCTGCTTCTCTCTCTCCCCCTGTCCCTCCCCCCACCGCTCATGTGCACTCTCTTTCAAATAAATAAATAAAATCTTTAAAAATATTTAAAAAATAAATTGTGTACAATGTGACCAAGAAGCTGAGGTGTACTTTATAGAAGTATAAAACAAAGTACCATAAGATGGGGAAGAAAGGGAGAGAAAGTCTAGACTGGAAAATGTTAGTGGGCTGAAGAGAATTTGAAGTATTCATTTAGGAAGGAAAGGAGACGTATAGGGAAATGAAGATCGGAAGATGTAGAAGTTATTAGAAACATGTTGAGACTGATCAGGTCAGGTTGCTCCCAATTTTCCTCTTCATTAGTTATGCATAGCTCCCATCAGCAGGGGCACGGTCCTGCTGTGCGGACCTTTTTTTGTTAATGACCCAGTGGAACAAAAGGTTCGCTGGAACCTGGAGGTGTTCCCAGAGAAAGGGACAGGGTCTGCTTCGTGTTTGAAGGTTGTTTTGCAGTTGAATGTAACCAGGGTCTAAAAGAGGAGCCCAGTTAGGGGCAAGCATCCAATTTTGCCAATGTTGAGAGGGTGGTAGGAAGAAACATCAGCAACCACAAAAATAACACTGAGGACAAAGGACAGGGAGCCAAACACAGAAACTTGGGCATGGACTTGAATATCCAAAAGACATTCATGTGCAAAATGTGTAAAAGGGAAAAAAAAATCGAGGGTTCATCAGTAAGGGTCAGGTCTGGTCAGGAAAACCAGATATCACTTTAGCTATTTCAAAGGAAGAGGGATTTAATACAGAGAATTAAGTCTTAAAGCTGTTGGGAGGGTTAGGAGAGCAAAAAGGCAGAAAGTGCTGTTACCCAGAGATCGGAAATTCAGGGAGCTGGGACCGATCCCATGCAGTTCAATTCTGGAACACTGTTTATCACCCAGTGTTTTAAGAACAGCTCTGTAGCTTTCTGGTGTCTGTGTTTCCCATCAGTATGGATTAGCTTAGAATCCCAAGCCTTAATTCTGTGCAGTTCCCTGTAGGTGCTCAGGGCTCTGACAATGATAAGGTAGTAACAGACAGGCTTTGAAAACTAGTCCATGGTGTCTCAAAACTTTGGCCTGCTGGTGGCCATTTACACAGATGGGCTGCTAAGAATTGCTCACTTGGTTTTGCCTTTCTCTAATTCAGGTCAGGGGCTGACATTTGTATAAATGAAGAGTTGGCGTGGGGAGGCCTTTGGTGGTTCTATGTAGTTCCCCCCTGAGCATCTTTGTTGCCAGCTGTTTTGCTGGGTAGCTAATTGACTGTAAGGCCATTTCCTGTAAAAGATTAAAAAAACAAAAAACAAAAAAAATGACTGGTTGACCGTTTGGTTTGACAGTTTGTTGGTTTCATCAACAGGTTTTATTTCTTCATTGACGCAGTACTCCTATTTTTACTGTATGTAAGTCTTAGCCCTCATAATGCTCTATACAGCGCTGCGAAGTTTGGAACCCACATTTCCCATAGAACTTTGGACCATTTATCAATGGATATCTGATGATATGCCAAGAACAAACAACAGTGTGGAGGCTTTCAAAATGCAGAGGCTTTCACGCTGCAACACAAAACTCATGTATAAACATGCGTCGTAGTATTTGGGAGCCGATACCTCTCTTGATGAAGAAAGACATTTTAGCAAAAAAAATAAAAAGTGCGCCATCAAACCACGAAATGAATCAACATGCAGAAAAGAGAGAGAGAGAGAAAGAGACAGAGAGAAAGCATAATACTATGGAGGAGAGATTTTGAAGATGAGTGCTTAGGTACAACCCACAAGATAAAATCAGTCATTTGTGCCGGATTGGTCTGCACCTACACACTTGTTCAACGTATTCAAATATTTTGTATTTTCAATAAAGTCCTTTTCATTGTGTTATACATTTTTTCATGTTTCATTATGTGCTTTTTAATGAAGGCCCCTCTTTGATTTTTTTGCGAGTTTGTCTTTTACGGCAATGTCTCTTGCCGGCGGAGCAGGTGGCCGAGATGTCCGTGGGGAAGATGCTGGCAGCGACACTTTGAGGGGCGCCTGGGTGGCTCAGTCAGTGAACCAGCTGCCTTTGGCTCAGGTCATGATCTCAGGGTCTTGGGATCGAGTCCTGCATCAGGCTCCCTGCTCAGTGGGGAGCCTGCTTCTCCCTCTGCCTGCTGCTCCCCCTGCTTGTGCTCTCTCTTTCTGTCGAATAAATAAATAAAATCTTAAAAAAAAAAAAAAAGTAGGGTCAAGTTCCCCAGCCTGAGAAGTCTGTTTCAGACCTCGTGTGGTACCTAACTTTTTCTGGAATCTACTGCCAGTGTGCCCTGGGCTGTTCCAAACCAGTTACTGAGTAGGGTTCTCCCCCCAGCCCCATCCTCTCGGATCCCACATTTAGTTTCCTCCTTCATATGGTTCCACTGCTCAAAGTGTGCTCAGCAGGGAGCGTCTTATAGCAAGTGCCTCCCAACACCTCCCCCAAGCCCAGCCCGCACAAGGAAGGCAGGATTCTAGGCAGCTTCTTAGGGAGCATGTTCTGGAAGCCTGCAGTTACGTCTCCAGGGGGCTTGTGATGCCGGCAACACCCAGACCTGGGAGCTCCCGCCCGCTGATGGAAGGCATGCAACTTCTCCCGTGCACTGTGGTTTATAGTTTGCAATGCTTCTTACATCCTAACACACATTGTTACCTTGATCCTCATGTTTGTGATTTTTCACAGATGACAGAATTGGAGCTCAGGGATTAGTGTACTGATGCCTGCTCACACAGTAGAAAGTTGGGCCAGAAATCCACTCCAGATCTTCAGACTTTGACTTCTAGACCCTTCTCCCCACACCGAAGAACAGACCTAAAGTGGAAACCATAACGAGTGGGAGTGTTTACAGTGAATTTGTCCCTCCAAGTTCAAAAAGGTGAATTGATTGGGGGCACCTGGGTGGCTTAGTCGGTTGAGCGTCAGACTCCTGATTTTGGCTCAGGTGGGGATCTTGGGGTGGTGAGATCAAGCTCTACATTGGCTTCACGCTCAGTGTGGCATCTGCTTGAGATTCTCTCCTGCCCCTCCCCCAGCTTGTGTGCTCTCTATAAGTAAAGAAAATCTTAAAAAAAAAAAAAAAGATGAATTTACCCTTCCAAGCTGCCTGACAAAGGAAAGGAAGAAGATGGGGTAGAAAAAGGAGAGGTTTAAGTATACATCATAACTCACCACGAGCCTTGTTTTTCCTGGGCCTTCATTTCACAGGCTTCACTGCCCTGAGAATATTCAGGGAGAGCCATGGAATCGATGAGTTTGAACCATTGTTCTCTTCCTTTATCTAAGCATTTTTGCATCATTGCAGTCATAGAATCTTGTTTATTTTAGTGTGTAATATATTCCTATCGGGGAAGACTGGGAGACAGAACCATCTAGTGGGGGAGAAAAAAAAAGCACTGGCCTTGGATTAATAACCCTAACTCCCCTTTGCTGACTTCTGACTTTGTTGTAGAGATGGTTCGAAGCACTTCACTTGTACTGACCTGTCGTAATCCCAGGAGATAAGCATTATCGATGTTTTATTGTACAGAGGGGGAAACAAGGGTTTACAGAGATGAAGTAACTTGCCTGAGGTTACACAGCTAGTAAGTAGGGGGGTCAAGATTGGAACCCTGGCCATGGGACTCCAGAGCCTACATTGTCAATGCCTCCTGCATAAGGTCAGGACATTGCTCAAAGTCTCTGAGCCCTCAGGATCCTTATCTGGAAACTGGCACTAAATACACGCCATCCCCCGTGGTCCAATGAAAGAACAGACTAAAGCATCTGACGTGCAGTAGGTACTTAGATATTGGCTGTTATTATTAGTACATTTGAAATCTGCCCAATGGTTCTTCTGAATTAAAAAGGGGGTGTGGACCCTGGCAATATGTAGAGAAATAAGCATCTGGGCCCCCCTCTAACAAGCTCTGTGATTTTGGGGAAGTCGCTTCACTTCCCTGAACACGTGCCTCATTAGTAAAGTAGAGAGGATAATAATACTTCTCTATTAGGGTTGTTGTAAGGATCAGATGGGATCATGTGAGCTTGCCTGGCACGTGGAACGTGTTCAGTGCATGTGAGCTCTTATTATTTGTTAAAGGTATGTTTTTGTAAAGAAAGGCTCTTGTGAATGGGGGTGGGGTGGGGGTATGGTGGTGCGTATGCAGGTGGGAAAGCAGGTTATGGGGATGGAGGACCCCCTTCATTGAGGGAGCTATTTCAGAACATTTTCCAGGGACGCCTGGGTGGCTCAGTTGGTTAAGTGTCCACCTTCAGCTCAGGTTATGATCCCAGGGTCCTGGGATCGAGTCCTATGTCAGGCTCCCCACTCAGCGGGGAGTCATCTTCTCCCTGTCTGTCTGCCCCTCCTGCTTGTGCTCTCTCTCTCTCTTTCTCTCTCCGACAGATAAATGGACAAAATCTTTTTTTAAAAATATTTTTTAAAAAAGAACATTTTCCTAAAGTAGTATCTTTTGATTAAAAAAAATTAGAAAAATCAGCTCTGTTCGATATGTGGTTGAGGGAAGAGGGGTTTGACTCTAAAGTCCCCAAAGAAGGTAGTAGAACGTGGTATAATTTTATCCTCCAGTCTTCCAAACCAGGTTCATCCCTCCAATGCTAAATCTTAGGTATTCTCTCAGAGGAAAAGGGGAAGAGGACTTGAAAATATATAGATTTTTCCCTGCTGGGACACCCCTGGGCCCTACGCCTCTCATATGCTGAGAATTGCCAACCAAACTTTAAATCTCCAGGATTCAGGCCTCATCCGGAGTTGCTGTGAGGCTGGTGAGGCAGATCCTAGTTCTAGCCCCAACCCCGAAGAGCATATTTACTTATTTATTTTTAAGATTTTATTCATTTTGAGAGAGAGTGACGGGAGGGCATAGGAGGAGGGAGAGGGACAAGCATATTTGTCACTGATCACAGAGCCTGAAAGGGGGAGGTGGGTGGGTTTCGATCTCACGACTCTGAGCTTAGGGCTAGGGAACTGTTGGACTTCAGTGCGAAGTGTCTTGTTTGGGGTCTGTCCCCTGCCAGGAAGCAGCATCCCCACCCTCCTGTTGAGTGGCCACTCAGAGGCAGAGCGGGTATTCCAAGAGGCACAGAAGGCTCACCCTGTTAGTGCCCGTTTTGGTTTAGCTCAAAAGAAGGGCATTCTTCCTGCTCAGGAAACCCCAGACCTAGGGCTTGTAATCTAAGATATGTGTAGCAAAGGTAACAAGGAATCTCTCTTTCATTAGGTTTCTTGGGGCAGAGCCATGCCTGGCTCACCTTCTTCTCGCCCCCAACCTCTCATCAGCCCCTAATCTAGGCTATTTGTAGACTCTGATTGGACTCCATTGGTTGGTCCGTCTTCCCCTGCCTCTCTCCCCTCCCGTCCCTGCTTGAGGACTCCATCAGGCCCCCACCTACTAGCCACCAAGCATGCTGGGGAGTGAAAGGAGGGCCCAGAGAAGTCAGGGAGACAGTTGGCAGCAAGGGAAGGACAGAAGAAATGGGAGGGAGTGTGTGCAGTGAAGGCCAGGCAAGGAAATGTGGTTAGTGACTACTCACCTAGTTTTCAGTCAAGGGAGTCAGAGTAGATCACTGCTTGTAGATCACTGGTCTCTGCTCCCCTGACCACCTGTCTGCCTTGCAAGCAATAGCAGGGGGCTGATGTCACATAGCTGATGCGAAGAAAACCATCCCGTAAACATTGCCACCTCGAGGGCTGACATTGCACTGTCTCCCGAGCTTTGAATCTGGATCCCGGACTTAATCTTGAGGAGGCCAGGGAGAGCAGGTGTGGTGGTGGGAAGGTGAGGGCTCTCGATTTTTACCATCCTTGTTGAGCACTGTGTGGATTCTGGAGAGCGGGCAGCATCAGTAGGTCTTCAGTGGCCCGGATGTAGACCCTTAGTCTCTTGAATGTGACATGCCCCCGAAATCCAAGGGTCTCTGTCCTGTTAGGCAGGGCTGTCTTCACATAGAACCCCAGGCACAGAAGGCACCTGCCCTTGAGGAATGCTCTGTTGCTGCCTTGTTGAAATTCTTATTTTTTCTTATTTAGTATATATATATATATTTTTTTTTAAGATTTTAATTTTTAAGTTATCTCTACCCCGAATGTGAGGCTCGAACTCATGACCCCAAGATCAAGAGTCGCACACTCCTCACACTGAGCCAGCCAGGTGACCCAGTAAATTTTCTATTGTGGTAAGATATGTATATATAACATATTATTGTACCAAAGCTAAAAATAAAACATATCACAAATTTTGCCATTTTAAAAAATTCCAGGATAGTTAACATACAGTGTAATATTAGGTTCAGGTGTACACTATGATTCAACACTTCTGTACGTCACCCGGTGCCGGTGACAAGTGCGTTCCTTCATCCCCATCATCTGTTTTACCCATCCCCCCACCCCCTCCCCTCTGACAACCACCAATTTGTTCTCTATAGTTAAAGGTCTGGTTTTTTGTTTCTTTTCTTCTTTGTTCATCTGTCTTGGTTTTTAAATTTCGCATATGAGTGAAATCCTATGGTATTGGCGTTTCTCTGATTGGGTTACTCCATTAACATAATACTTAGCTCTATCCATGTTGTCACACATGGCAAGATTTCACCCTTTGTGGCTGGGCAATATTCCATTGTGTGTGTGTTATATATACACATGTGACATGCGTATATGTACATACTATATATTGTATGTTATATATATTATAAATTATGTATTAGGTGTATATTATATGTATATTATATACACCCATATACACATATCTTTATATAACTCTACTATATCTTTATCCATTCATCTAATGATGGACACTTGGTAGTAAAATTTGCCATTTTATTTTTTATTTTTTGGGTTTTTTTTAAGAGGCAGAGAGTATGTTTGAGTTGGGGGGAGGGGCTGAGGCAAAGAGAGAGTCTTAATTAGGCTCCATGCACAGTGCAGAGCCTAATGCAGGACTCATTCTTACGACCCTGAGATCATGACCTTAGCTGGAATCAAGAGGTGGACGCTCCACCGACTGAGCCAACCAGGCACCCCTAAAATTTGCCATTTTGAAGTGTACAGTTCAATGGCATTGCTTTCACAATATTGTGCAACTGTCACCACTATCTGTTGTCAAAACTTTTTCTTCACCCCAAATAGACACTCTAAACCCATTAAGCAATAACCCTTCATTCCTGCCTTCCCTCAGCCCCTCAGCCCCTGATTACCTCTAATGCAGCTCTGTCTCTATCTATTTGCCTATTCTGGGTATTTCATGTAAGTGGAATCATACAATATATGGAATCATATGATATTTGTCCTTTTGTGTTAGGTGTATTTCTCTTAGTATAATGTTTTAAGGGTTTATCCACATAATAGTATGTTTCAGAATTTTATTCCTTTTGGGACACCTGGCTGCCTCAGTCAGTAGAGCCTGCGACTCTTGATCTTGGGGTTGTGAGTTTGAGCCCCACACTTGGTGTAGACATTACATACTTATAAAAAATCTTTAAAAAAGATGTTATTCCTCTTTATGGATGAATAATATTCCATTGTATATACAGACCACATTTTGTTTATTCATTCCTCTGTTGATGGACACTTAGGTTGTTTCTGCCTTTAGGCTATTGTGAATAATGGCACTTGCAAATGCGTGCATGGGTGTGCAAATATGTGTTCAAGTCCCTGTTTTCAATTCTTCGGGTATATACCCAGGAGTAGTATTGCTGAGTCATGGAAATTCTGTGTTTAGCTTTTTGAGGAACTGCCAAACTCTTTGACATTAGGGTTTGAACAAGGGGCCCTGCATTATCATTTTGCACTGGGCTCTTCAAGTCAGGTAGCTTTTCCTCTCTCAGGACTATGTTCAGAGGCTATCAGAGTCTAAAACATACCCAAATTACCTCTCCCTCAGGAGGTTCAGCATGTTATCAGCCCTCTATAGCCAGAAATTAGCCACCCCACCTACCCTAGGGCCTGAGGACCCGCACCGTCTACTTGTCTGTTTACATCATGCTCTGGAAGGAGAGTGGTTAACACAAGCCATCAACTTGACTGAAACCATCAACTCCCACTTAGCTCATGTTCATCCACAGCAATGTGGCTGCTCACCAAACGTGACTTAATTCCACTGTCTTTACCAATGTAATTTCACTATTACAGAAACACTCACCAAAGATAAAAGTTGCAAGTGGCTGCTGTTTTAGGAACTTACCGAAACCCACTTAAAACTGCTTAATTTCAGGGCACCTGGGTGGCTCAATTGTTAAGCATCGGCCATCAGCTAAGGTCATGATCCCGGGGTCCTGGGATCGAGCCCCGAATCAGGCTCCCTGGTCTGCAGGAAAGCCTGCTTCTCCCTCTCCCACTCCCCATGCTGATGTTCCCTCTCTCTCTATGTCTCTCTCTGTCAAGTAAATAAATAAAATCTTTAAAAAAAACTGCTTAACTTCAAAAGATAGCAGTAAATGACTATTACCTCTCCTTGCTGTGCCCACAACCCTGAACTTTTACATCATGAGCCTTAGTTGATCCTAATCCACCCCACACCAAAACACCCACCATAAATGCACTGGCCCCACTTGGAGACATTGTTAAAACTCTAAGAGGAGGGACCCCTGAGTGGCTCAGTGGGTTAAAGCCTCTGCCTTTGGCTCACGTCATGATCTCAGGGTCCTGGGATCGAGCCCGGCATCGGTCTCCCTGTTCAGAGGGGAGCTTGCTTCTTCCTCTCTCTCTGCCTGCCTCTCTGCCTACTTGTGATCTCTCTCTCTGTCAAATAAATAAATAAAATCTTAAAAAAAAAACAACCCTCTAAGAGGAAGGCACCTGCCCTGCTCAGTGGGTGGAGCGTGCAACTCTTGATCTTGGCGTTGTAGGTTTGAGCCTCACTTTGGATGTAGAGATTACTTAAACATAAAATCTTAAAAAAAAAAAAAAAGAGCCAAGAAGTGATCACTCTTCATGTCAAGAGCTGTGCCTTATCAACAGATCATCTTGGTGTTGTTTTATGGGAGCCCGTATTCAATAAACTACAGTTTTACCCTCTACACTATACATTTGCTCCAGTTCTAGTTTGGATATTTCATCCCATACCCATTCTTCCATTGATGTGTTGTGTGCCTGCCATGTCAGACACCCTTAGACACTAGCTCTGTGATGACTAGGACAGATACAGCTTTCATTTTTATAGAACTCACCCTCTCCTTCATCCCTAGGTCACATTCCTGCTGCTAGAGAAAGTAGAGACAGAGAACCACTTTCAACTTGAATTTATTTGAAAATGGAACTTCTCCAGCAAACAAGCCAGATCTTTGCTTTTTAAATCTGGACGCCTTGATATTGCTGGGGAGGAAAAACTTTTCTTCTACCCTCTTAGGTTCAGTGCCTGGGGCCCTGCAAATGTAACCAACGAAAGATAGACAAACAGGAGAAAAGGAGTACAAATTTTATTAACATCTTTCTTGCACAGGCGTTCACAGTAAAGAGGTGGTTAGACTTGGTTTGGGGGCTTATATGCCGTCTTTATCAAAGGAAAGGAGATTTGGGCTTTAAGGAGCCATGCACTGTGAAGTGATGAGCCTATGTATGGGAAAATGAAGGGTGTTTTTTTTTTTTTTAGTAAGGTCTGTTAATGCAGACTCATCTCCGTGATGACTCTCCTGGTGATAAGAGTCACTCTCTTCCTAGTATGGGAGATGGGGACACCTTCACAAAGGGAAATTTATCTCCTGCTTTTAGGCAGAAAAGTGGAGGGAGGAGAATTCTTCCTTCCTGCATTTTGTTGATTCTCAGATGTCTTCAGCTTAAAATAATTCTTATGCCAAGGTAGCATATTTTGGGGTGGAATATCTTGAACCCCTTCAACTTGATCTTTATTTTTTTTTAAAGACTTATTTTTTTATTGGGTGCCTGGGTGGCTGTCAGGTAAGTGTCTGCCTTCACCTCATGTCAGGATCCCAGGGTCCTGGGATTGAGTCCCACAGAGCCTGCTTCTCCTTCTCCTTCTGCCGGCCCATCCCTCTGCTTGTGCTCTCTCTCTCTCTCTGTCAAATAAATAAATAAAATCTGTAAAAAAACGGATTTGTTACTTTATTTGAGAGAGAGAGAGAAAGAGAGAGCATGCATGCGAGTTGGGGGAGAGAATCTTCAAGCAGACTCCCCGACTGAGCTCAGAGCCCCAGGCAGCTCTCCATCCCACAAGCCATGAGATCATGACGTGAGCCGAAAGCTCAGGGGTCAAGACACTCAACCGACTGAGCCACCCAGGTGCCCCCATTGGAAGGCAAGGCAGCAAGATGTTCTTTGAATGAGTCTGTGGCTCGTAATGGTTCCTTGTCACTGCTGTGCTGCCTTACCTCCAAGGTACTCCTTGTGTCCTGGTGCTGCTCCTTGCCCCTGTTTTAGGGACAGAGCCCAGGGCTTGGACGTCATGAAGCGGCCTGAGCCTCCCCAACATAGCTGCTCTGAAGCCCCATGTCTGGTTGGTGAAATGACCCCCAGGAGGCCCAGGAGAGCCCCCAGAGGGATATTTCCAGGTTATGCCATCAGTCTGGTGAGGAAGGGGCCCTATCAGAGGCTTCACCAAGAGATAGGACCTGCCAGACCGGTTTGTCAGCCAGCTTCAGCCACTTTGGGGTGACTGTTGGCCGTCTGGAGGAACGCAAATCTGGATGCTCAAACAATTCCCTCAATGTTTGGTTTTCTTTTAACTGAAGAAGCGCTTTCACTTTTCTTCCCGTTTTATCTATGTTGCAGCTGAGCTCTAGCTCAGTCTGTTGATCTTGTGAGTTTCAGAAGGTGCACCCCCACCCCCATGACTCCTTCCCCATGTGATTACATCTTCCTTTGGTAATGGGCTTTTGACTGGCCTTTTGTAGTATGCAATGCCACAATGGGACAAGAATATTCTCCCCTTATTTTTATCAGGCGCTTTTATTTCCTGAGCTGTTTTTGCAAGTGTGCTTGTTTCTGGTTCTGTTCCTCATCTGGAAGGGGGCCCGGGATTCAGGGATAAGATTAGATGCCCTGCTGTGTCAATTGGTCTTTAAAAGAAAGAAGCAAAGTTGATCACATGCTGAAGCTCAGGGCCGATGCAGAGCTGCCTCCCAAGAGACCAATCAATTTCAATTAAGAAGATTAAAAGCCCCAAGCACAGAGAGGCCTGGTCACGGGTTTCTGAATGCCTTGCTCCTCCAGTGGCCTAAAAGCGGACAGCGGACCCCAGAAGCACTGGATCTCATCCTCCAGGCCAATGTCAAGACCACAGTAAGGGAGCACATGCAAAAGAAGCAGCTAGCTGAAGGGGCTCAGTGATCCTTCATGGGGCCCTACTGGCATCTGTCACTGTCCTTACCCTCACTAAGTATCCAGATCCAAATTACTAGGCCAACCCAACCCGGTGCAAACTAACACCCCATCACACTTCCCAGGGGACTGAACTACCCCAGGTTCTCATGGTCTGTTCCCTCCCTTTCCACTGGGTACCGCAGAGGCTCAGAGGCACCTGCTCTCCCACCAGATTCCAGGTCCCCACCTTCCCTAACTGCTCGGGCATCCTAGAGCCCACACCGCTGAAGGGTGAGGGCAAGGGCCAGAGCGGGGGTGCCCGGCAGAGGAGGGGGCCTTAGCACCCCACAGGGTCTGGCTCTTACCAGCTCTGCATTGGCCCTGAGTCAGCACATGACCGAATTTCCTTTTAAGAATGGTTGGCACACCAGGGCATCCCCTTAGCACCCAGGGATCTCAGCGAGCCTCACTTGCCGTGTGTCTCAGAACGGAACCACCACCCGCCTCCGCCGGTTGGCCAGGCTCCCAGGAGGTCACGCACGTATACATCAAGCGCTTGACATCCCCTCACCACCCTCCGCAGGCAGCCTTTCCGATGACAGTGGCCCTGGACAGATGGGAGGTGGGGGGAGGGATGACATTCAGCACCACCCCCCTCATCTGGTGGTTTTTGTTCAGAAGCCAGTGACTCAACAGTACTGTTAGTGCCCAGCAATCATGCTCGGTCTGCAGCGAATGCTGTGTAAATATCAACACTGGGTCACTGGCTGGGGGGTGGGGGGGTGGAGGGGCGGGAGAACCAGGGCCAAAGGAGGGGGGGTGCAGGGAAGCAGGGGAGGGGGCTGAGCCTGCTGCAGGGCAGGGCAGTTCAGGAAGGAAGAAGGGCTCTCCGGGGAGGGGAGTAGCCGGAGGCTGACGGAAAGCAGTTACTCGTTGGGCAGGAAAGAGAAGTTGCCAGAAACTCAGCTTCGTGCCCCGGGGTAGCTACAGAGACAAGATCTAGCAAACGCCAGGAGCCCGAAGCCTCCCTTCCCCTGGCTTCTCTCTCTGCCGCTTCTCCTCTGGCTGCTGTCCTATTTATAGGCTGGCCTCGAGGGGGAAGGTGGCCAAGGAGGAGGCTCGGTGCAGGCCATGTGGCCGCGCGTCTCTGAAGGATGGGAGGGGCCGCTGTGGACCGCCACTGCATCGAGAAGTATGGGGTCACAGCTCTCCCAGCCCTATGGGGTGCCAGGTGCCCAAGGTCCCTCTAGTTCATGACGGGGCTATTTCCCGTAGTTCTTCTCCCACATCCCTGGCTTCCTGGGCCTGCTTGCATCCCTGACCTACTTCTTCCAAGATAATTGAGAAACGAATGATCAAAGTTGCAGGCCTCGGCTTGCTGGGAAGGCTTGGGATGGCTGTTCATCAACACGAAAGCATCTGGATCTTTTTCCCGCCCTAAAGTCACAAGAAAAGTAAGTCTTGTGCAGATTGTATTAGATATAAATAGCATTTTTCTGGATACAGATATATTTTACAAATGTAGAAAAATGGAACTGATCATTCATATTGAAGAGGAGGAAAACTATTGCTGTGTGGAGTTTTAAGGAAGGTTTAAGTTGCTAAAGAAGCAGTAGATGAGCTTCCCAAAGAAAGCCTTGCCTCGAGGTGGCACCAGCTTTGTGGGAGGGAAGGGATCGGGAGCGACCAACCCTTCCTTCTTGAGATAGAAACTACCTGTGGGGTGGCTGCCCCATCAGGCAACAGGAAGGGACTGGGGTGTGATGTGCCCTGGGACCTGCCTTCTTCCTCTTCTCCTTCTTCTTCTTCTTCTTCTTCTTCTTCTTCTTCTTCTTCTTCTTCTTCTTCTTCTTCTTCTTCTTTTTTAAGACTTTATTTATTTGAGAGAGAGAGCATGAGAGGGGAGAGGGACAGAGGGAGAAGCGGACTCCCCGCAGAGCTGGGAGCCCAATGCAGGACTCGATCCCAGGGCTCCGAGATCATGACCTGAGCTGAAGGCAGTCGTTTCACGAACTGAGCCACCCAGGTGCCCCAAAAATAAAATCTTTAAAAAAAAAATAATTGCTGACCAAAGAGGAGAGTGGAGTTGTGGATTTACTCCATGTCTAAGCTAAACATGGACATTGTGAGCACCAAGCGGCTGGTCTGTCTGGGCTTTCTGGGCTCTGGCATAGGAAAGCCCCATAGGCGTGATCCTGGGACACTGGCCTGACTGTCAGGAGACCAGGGGTCTCTCGTTCATCATCAGCAAAGTGGCAGCAACAACCCCGGTATTAGCTGGCGGGGGTGATGCCCTAACCAAGCCCACGGGGTGAGTGGTTTAAACAACAGAAATGTATTTTCTCACAGACCCTTTCCTCTTGGCCTCAGAAGGAACCAGCCCTGTCCACGCCTTGATGTCCGGTTTCTAACCCCCAGAACTGAGAGAAAATAAATTTCGCCAGCAGCGAAATAAGGAGCGAGCCTGCGATCCCCCAGATTTAGCCTGACTATTAGCAGATGATGTCTCCACACAGAACTGCATCTCAGCCATCCCCACGCCGCTGAATGTGTGACTTTGGCCGTGTAATCGCTCCAGGTTAAAATTTATTTATAAGGCACAGATAATAAAAATAACATCTATTTATCTCCCCAGGTGTTCTGAGCTTTTGGTATGGTTGCAAGGATGATGGATCACAAAACGAAACAAATGAGTTCTTGGGACGGACGACCCGGGGGCAAATCAGCCACCACAACAAAAAAGACAAGATTTCAAACCAACAAGAGAAGACAAGACTGTAATGCCTTCCTAACAACGTTGCTTTATTGATGCAATGCAAGGAAAACTACATTAGATTCTATTGATTCTCTTTGAGATCTAATAATATGCTTTATTCAGATCTTATTCACAGACCGCTTCCTCCACGGTCTTTCTCAGGAGCTGAAATTGGTCAGTTACAAACAGAATTTGTTCTCCTGTCCTTTGAAATCACAGAAGCGGACGTGTTTTTGAGCACAAAAGATACCAAGCTTTCTCGGGGGAAACAAAGCAGAGCTGGGGAAAAGAAACAAAACAAAAAACCTCCCCTCTAAACAAAATTGAAAGCATGCCTTACTTTAGATTTATTTGATTACAAAGTCTTTCTCGGTGCTAATCAGTTTTAGAAGCCTTTCCTATTGGCACCAATGAGCCAATAAAAAATCCAGAAGGAGAGAAGAAGTAACATAAGAGGGAAACAAGGTTGTTTGTTTTTTAAAATGTATTGAATTAATGTTTACGCTGCGGAGTCAAATTATTTATACATATGCCATAGGTTTTGCATCCCCGGAATTTGTTAGCATTCAGAGTATGATAAATTGTACCTGACTGACTTGTGAAAAATCATCTCGAGAAGGATTTTTTTTTTTCCAGTGGGAAAATATGTAGATGACACACAGTGGTTTATTGAAACTCTTCTTCAGAGGAACAGTCTGAAAGGAGAGGCAGGTTTTTGGATGTCACAATGGATGGTTAAGAATTTCGGCTAGGGGGCAGGGTTACCAAGCTCATCAAGTCATTCACTTCTCTACAGCGTGTTCATCATCTCTCCTCCTCCAAAAGCAGGATTTTCTGCAAATATTCAGAGGGATCATATGTGAGCCTTCCCAGGATTAAGAATCTAATAAATATCAGCATTGGGATCATTATTATCATAGAGAATCTTTTCCTGTGTATATTTCATCTGCAAAAAAAATTACAAAAAGGCTTAAATTTGTTAGAAAAAAACACAGTAGGTCTTGCACCTCCTTAATGCATGTACTATGCCAGTTCTAAGAAGGGATGTTAACAAGTCAAATCCGGAGAGACCAGAAAGTAATTAGCTGTTGCCCAGGTTGGGTCGGAAGCAGTGACGGGTATGACTGCTGACTGGTGCAGGGTTTCAGGAATTCGGTAGTGATGATGGTTGTGCAACTTTGTGAATATACTAAAAACTACTGAGTTGTCCACTTTAATATGGTTAGTTTTATGGTCTATCCATTATTTCTGGGGAAAAAAATTATGAAGGCTTAATGTGGAAGATAAGGAAACAAAAACATTGCAGCATTCAGAGATAATCACTGCAAATGTTTTGATGTAGATCTTNATTATGAAGGCTTAATGTGGAAGATAAGAAGGAAACAAAAACATTGCAGCATTCAGAGATAATCACTGCAAATGTTTTGATGTAGATCTTCAGACTCACGCAAATATACACATTTAAAAAAATAAAATGGGATCACACAGTGCATACTGCTGAGTGGAAGTTTTATTTTTATATTACTATTCTATATTAGGGAATTGCCTCTACACCTCGGTGACTTCTACCTCGGAATCTTCCCGAATGTCTGGCCTTTCCACATTTCTTGCCATGTTCTTCTCTTTCCAAAGTCCTTCAGCAGGACTTTTCAAACTATTTTGCACTCCTCGGATCACCAGCGTACTTCCGGGGCTTGCTGTCACTACTTGCCCCGTATTATATTTCATTAACACCTGTAATTTCAATAGAATTGATTCATAAATCCATATTTCTACCTTGACTTTTATCCCCTCCACTAGTCCTGCATGTCCAAATGCCGACTGGAAATTCCCACTCAGATATTCATCACTGACATTATTGTATGACTAAAATCAAACTCATCATACTTTGCAATGCCACAGCCTGGCACGGCGGAAGATGTGCTGAATGTTGAATCGTGAGAGGAGAGTTCGTGCCCACACTTAACCTTTCTGATTCAAATCAGGCTTCTTGGAAGTTACGGAGACCTATTCTGGCTAATTTAGACAGAAAAGGGATGCAGGGAGGGACGTGCGGTCGCTCTCGCCACAGGCAGGAAGGCTGCATAGGGGACGGGGCAATGAAAAACAGCTCCTGTCCACTTGGCTTAGCCTTGGTTTCCTTAAACCAAGAAAGATGGAGATAATGTTACCACCCGCCTCATGGGATTTGTAAGGAAGACAGAGCTGGTATTTTGAAAGATATTTTGTAAACCAGGAGCCCCTGCACAGGTGTGAGGTTGTCTATACTAGAACGTGAGATTTTCTTTCCAGTCTCTGTTCTGTTCCTGACCATTTGTAACCCCTGTGCCCCTCAGTGTCCTCACTTTCCCGTTGGCACCCCCCTCCTCGGCTCGGTGCCCCCTCCCCACTCCGATCCAAGCCACCGGGTTTTTGTTCATTATTCCTTTACCCTCCTCCCATCTTTCTCTCCCCATCAACTGGCACCTTACTCAGGCTGCAACAGTGGAAACCAGTCTTGCCCAAGCTTGATTACACACCGGACTCATCAGAGGTAGTGACTGCTGCCCCACAAGGCCTATCACAGACCTCCTCGTTTATTCTTAAACAAGCTCCTAAGGAGGGCACAACAGAAACAGGCCCACCCTCTGGAATCGAGGACCCAAGTTGCTCACTTGGAGCACTCGTCCCCAGAGAGGGGGTCCCTATGGAATTTAATTTGGAAAATGCTGCCTCCATCTCCCTCGTCAAGATTCACAATTTCGAGAAGAGGTCCTGCAGGTAAGATTCCTGGGCGACTGGGCAAAGGTGGAAGGCCTAGGAGATAGCAAACCCATTCTGTCCCGTGATACTGTGGTTTATAACAAGAAATACGGATTTGGGCTTGTTTCTGGCGCAAAATTCCCCAAACCCTTGGAATTTCCTCATTGATGAGAGCCACAAAGGTGTTGTTTGTTACGTGAAGAAGGTGACTTTTGGACCCCACCTCAGGTTAGGGCTGGTTGGCAGGAGAACCAGACCTGCCCCCCACTCCCAGCACCCCCGCCCCCCACCACTTTCGTTCGGTGAAGGGAGAGGAACTGGAGATTGAGTTCAATTACCAGGGGCCAGTGATTGAATCAAACATGCCTGTGTAATGAAACCTCCATGAAAACCCAAAAGGAGACGATTCTGAGAGCTTCCAGGTTGGTGGACGCAGGGAGATTCGGGGAGAGTGGCGTGTCCAGAGGGCCTGAAGGCTCCTCACCCTCTCCCCACACCTGGCCCTGTGCCTCCTTCCATCTGGCTGTTCCTGAGTCCTCTCCTTTTATATAATAAATTGATCATCTAGGAAGTAAAATGCTTCTGAGTTCTGGGAGCCACTCAAGCCAATTAATCGAACCTGAGGAGGGAGTCATGGGAGCCCGTGTGACCTCTGTAATTGTGACGGGTTGACGTTTTGTCTCCTCGCTGACCCTTTGAAAGCAATGACCACGTATAGGTTCTTTCAGTCTCTCTTCCCGGTGCAGGGCTCTCTAAGTAGGTGCACAGTAAACGGTTGTTGTCTCGCTTCTGTCTTTTGGGACTCGGTGGTTTTACTATCTTCTCCAGCTGGTGCTGCTGGACCTACTGGGACGTGATGTTGGTGGTGTCAGGGTCATTCTGGAGGGCAGGGTGCTTGAGCAACCATGGGCAGGGAGGGAAGGGAGGTCTGGGAGGAACCCGCTGGCCAACACGGATTTAGGGAAGGAAGGGACAGGTGGAGCCTGTGCCCAAGGAGGTGAGGTCTGGTGTTAGTCTTTGCTCTAACTCCTCCCTGCCCTCTGAGGGGCCTCGATCCCAGCAGCCAAAAAAGAAGGGGCTGGGTTTCAACTTTTACAGATGATGTACCATGTTCCCACCCTTGGCCCCGCCTCCACGGGGGCCCTGAAGATCTGGGCATTTCCGGTTGCTTCTGTAATGCCACCCACTTCTCTCCAGTCAGAAGGTAAAGGGTAGTGATGCTATCGCAGGGAAAGCTTTGAATCTGCTCTGATTCATTGAAGGAGCAAATTCGCACCTTGTTTTCGTTGGTCACGAGTTACTGGTAATCCCCTTTCAGGCTCCAAGGGTGGGGCCCTGCCTACCTCCCAGGTGTTCTGGGGCTGTGGCTCCCAAACTTCAGTGGGCATCAGGTGGAGTTACAGGGTGGGGGGAGCTCTTAAAACCCACTGCGACCCACCCTGGAACCTCTGGGTCAGCTCCGGGAGATTGGCAGCTCCACCAAGTTCCCTGGGTGACATCGATGCTAACCGTCTGGGGAATCCCAGATTAAGGATCACTGGCTGTTGGCATCACCTGCAGGAAGTGTCTCCCTCCTTAGTTAGGGGGTTCTCAGTGATTTCCATGGCTTTCTTCCTTCTGGAGATCGTCTGCCTTCCATTTAGTCTCCCCTGATTCCCGTGCGGACAGATGGACAGTGGAGAGTGGGAGGAAACCAGGGATAAAAAGATACCAGAGCTAAGTAAGTGGCAGATCCAGAATTTAAACTCTGGTCATTCTGGTTGCAAAACTCCTTCTTTTCACCGCTCTGCTGTGTTCCCTTGGAAACTTTTTAATAAAGAAACCTGTTGTCAGGTTGTAGAATGAGCTACTTCTTGGCCTCTTTCTGGCAGTATGTTGGGGATATTTCAAATGAAATTATTCAAGTAAAACACTTAAGGCCTGACATAGGTCAGAGAGCCAACACCTTCACGTAGAAATACACCCTAAAGTATAGGGATTAGGGGCACGGCATTCTAGATCAGAATGCCTGGGCTTGAATCCTGGCTCAGTCACATACTAGCTGTGATGTGGGGCAAGCTACTTTAACTCTTTGCGACTCAGTGTCCTCATCTGTAAAATGGGCATGATAATAGTACTTCCAGACTGGTAATGGAGATTAACTGAATTACCATGGGTAAGATACTGAAGACAGTTCCTGGCTCCAAAGAGGCTTCAATACATATGTGCTCAACGTTTTTGGGCAAACTCTTGGTTCAATGCTTTTGTGTACACTAAGGTATACAGAGCACTGGAAAGGCATATCATATAAGCCCATCTCCCTGGGGTCCTTCTGAACGCTTCTCTGACCTGAATGTGGGGAGTTGGAATCCCATTCCCTGGTTTCAAATCTTGACCGAAACCAGTCCTCGGTTCTGGGAGCTGAAACAGGTTACTTCCCTTTTTTCCACCTGTTAAATGGGGATAAAAACAGTATCTCCTATAGTTACACTACATGAGGGCTTGACACCCACAAATCTGTCAGGTCAGTGCAAAATTGCACAGATGAATAAGAAGCCAATGAAGAGGGCGCCTGGGTGGCTCAGTGGGTTAAAGCCTCTGCCTTCGGCTCAGGTCAAGATCTCAGGGTCCTGGGATCGAGGCCCATATCGGGCTCTCTGCTCAGCAGGGAGCCTGCTTCCCCCTCTCTCTCTGCCTGCCTCTCTGCCTACTTGTGATCTGATCTCTCTCTGTGTCAAATAAATAAATAAAATCTTTGAAAAAAAAAAAAAGCCAATGAAGAAACAGACTCACGTGGCCCGAATTGCTTAAATTCTTGGCCCCATCTGCCACAGCAATGTACCCCATTGTTTTTGTTTGTTTTTTGTTTTTTGGGTTTTTTTGGTGGTCATTCTCCAAATCCCAAAGGCCCTGACAGTATCATTTTTTGAACTGATGTGTCAAATGCCCTTCTAGCTCCGATGGGCTTCTTCTTGTCTTGCAGCTAATACATTTTTTACAGAGTATCATCTCCAGTTTCCTTTCAAGTTACGGCGAGGAGATCCTTTTCCGGTTAGCCTGCGCAATGGTTTTGTTTTTTTTCCCCTCCCTTTCAAAGTAAAGCATTAACCTCCAGAGTCCTGTAAGTAGGTTCTATGTACATGTCATTGGAGTAGCAAGTTGTAGTGTTCCCTGGAGCTTATGGGACATTTCAGAAGCCGGAATTACAAGAGGTTATGCTGGTGTTTCAGACATTCCGAACAGCCTCCAGGCGGCAAGTATTACATAGTCACGAGTATATAGACCCCTGAGCCCTTTCTTTGTACACGTCATTCTTTTACAAAATGTAACTAGGCTGAGAGTTCAACATCATCTGTACCTTTTTAAAGCTGTAGGTGACTGCGGGTGTACATTTGGGGGACACCCTGAAATTTGGCTCTGTTTGTAGTTGCAATTACCATGACTTCTAACTTTACAAAAAGAAATGCGTTTCTGAAATTAGAAGTACAATCAATCTGAACATACTATTTAACGGTAAACCTATCAGGAACGTTTCTCTATGCCATTCAATTTTCTACTTTACTAAAAAATCTTTAATTTCCCTCCTCATTGCAAAAGCAGCATGTTCTTTACCAAAATACTAATTTAGGTAAATGACAGGAGGAAACTTTAAAAGTACCTATAATCTCACTGTCCAAAGATAACCGTGATCAACAGGTGGGTGTATGTTCTCTTAGACTTTTTTTTTCTATGATTTTGTACATTCAAAAAAAAAAAGATCCTGCAGTATCTATTTTTCCGTGACCTGCTTTTTTTTAGTGAAGTGATTGTGGATTTCTGTGTACACCACTTAGAATGTCTGCATAGTATCCCGTTTTAAGGATGTATCAGAATTTAAACTATTGTTGGACATTTTAAATTGTCTTGGTTAGTTGGTTGGTTGGTTGTATTATTTTAACTATGTGTAATGAACACGCTGTGGTTTTGTGGCTTGATCTTTGGGTAGATCTTTATTACTTTCAGAAAAATTCCTTCAGGCACAATTGCTGGGTCAAAGGTTTTGAACAAATTTGACTTATGTTGCCAAACCGCCCCCAGAAATACCATACTAATTAACGTGCCTATCAGTGGTGTCTAAGTTCCTTTCATTACAAGAAACATTGGTGCTACCTTTCTTTCAACTTCTGCCAGTTGAATGAATAAGCAAAATATTTCTTGGTACTATTTTAATTTGTATTTCTTGGTTTCATTTTAGCATTTGAGTATTTATTGGCCATTTGATTTTTGAGTTGGGCATGTAATAAGTATAATCTTAACAACCATTTACTCTGGAAATATTTTTCTCATTTTGTCATTTGCTATTAAATGTAAAATTTTGGGGCACCTGGCTGGCTCAGTCCATGGGTCATGTGACTGTTGATATTAGGGTTGTAAGTTCGAGGCCCATATTGTGGGTAGAGATTACTTAAAAATCTTTAAGGGGCTCCTGGGTGGTTCAGTGGGTTGGGTGTCTGACTTTGGCTCGGTTCATGATCTCGGGGTCCTGGGATCAAGCCCCGCTTCTGGCTCTGCACTCAGTGGGGAGTCTGCTTCTCCCTCTCCCTTTGCCCCTCCCCCTGCTTATGTGCGTGCTCTCTCTCTCTTTCAAATGGATGAATAAAATCTTAAAAAAAAATCTTAAATATTTTTGTAAAATTTTGAAAGTATGATTTAAACATTTTTAGTTAATGAATTCATTTTTACTTGATAATTTCTTCATGTTTTGGAAATCCTTTCTCTCCTCAAGTTTATGGAAATATGAATTTTTTAAAAAGATTTTATTTATTTATTTGACAGAGAGAGAGAGATCACAAGTAGGCTGAGAGGCAGAGAGAGAGAGGAGGAAGCAGGCACATTGCTGAGTAGGGAGCCTGATGCGGGCCTCGATGCCAGGACCCTGGGATCATAAACTGAGCTGAAGGCAGAGGCTTTAACCCACTGAGCCACCCAGGCACCCTGGAAATATGAATTTAAAACTTCCTAGTATTTTTATTATTTGTTTTGCTTGAATCCTTGAAATACCTGGAATCAGCTGCCACACACAGGGTAAGGTAGGAGGGTCTAACTTTATAAGTAGTTTTTATGACATCACCATTGCAAGAGAATTCACACACAGAAAATTCACATACTGTAGACTGAATGTTCTTGTAGAAGTCTTTTGTGTACACATTTTTGGTTCTCTTGGGTCTGTTCCTTGGAGTGTAACTGCTGGGTCTTACGGTGAGTCTATGTTAAATTTTCAGAGGAATTGCCAATCTGTTTTCCAAAGAGCCTACGCCATTTTACATTCCCACCAGCAATGTTTAAGGTTCCAATTTCTCCACATTCATGCAACTCTCTGTTGTCTGTCATTTGATTCCAGCCTTCTTTGTGGGTGTGAAGTGGTATCTGGCAGTTTTGATTTGCATTTCCCTAATGACTGTAATGTTGAGCATCTTTTCATGTGCTTATCAGCTTATTGGCCATTTAGATATCTTTCGAGAGAAGTCTGTTGGAATCTCTTGCCCATTTTTAAATTGGGTTATCTTTTTATTTTTGAGTTGTAAAAGTTTTTTTATATATCCTAGATACAAATTCTTTATCAGATATATGCTTTGCAAATCTGTTCTTCCCTTCTGTGAGTTGTCTCTTGACTTTCTTTGAAGCACAAAAGTGTTTCATTTCTCCGATGTCCTGTTTATCTATTTTTCTTTTGTTGCTTGTGCTTTGGGTGTCCTAGCTAAGAAACCATCACCTGCCCCAAGAGTGTGAAGATTTACCTCTCTGTTTTCTTTGACGAGGTTTATAGTGTTAGCTTTTACATTTACTTCTATGATCTATTTTGAGTTAATTTTTTTTCTTACAAGTGGCTGGCTGGTTGTCCTCAACGCTATTGACCGGATCATTTGTCCTTTCCTGCCATTTAAAATGGCATTTGTGGAGCCAACAGTTCATTGTCCCCAGTATCCATTCTCCCACTCCTCCTGGGAGTAACAGAAGCAAATTTTAGCTGGGCACATAGCCATCCCGCTAGAGATATATTTCCTAGCCCCTCCTTTGCTGTAGCAGAAGTGATCTATGCAACCCCAAGGTCATGTTTGCATAAGGAAATTGTTCTCCTGCACTAACTTTTCCCCGCCTTCCCATGAGCTCAAATGTAGACTTCCGCTGGTGAGCCTGCTTTGACCACGTGGATGTAGACATCTCTTAGGGAACATGGGAACAAAAAGATACAAATGTGTTTCTAGATGACCTCATGGAACAGAGCTACCTACCATCCCTACCATCACTATGGACCACCCAACCCACTCCTGGGCTATGCTGAGTTAGAGGGGGAAAAAAATCTATATTTCATTTGAACCCTTTTATGTTTAGGTTTCTTGTTATTACGATATCTTTAATATATGTCATATGCCTCTACAGGCAAGGTTTTCCTTAAATTCCCATTCTATTTTACTGATCTATTCTTATACCAAAACCACAGCTTCAATTTCTGTAGTTTTATAATATGTTTAAGTGAGGGAATAAAGGGAGGGGAGTAAGTCTCTGTCACAGTTTCTGAAGGATTTCTTGGCTCTTCTCCTGCGTTCAATCTGTCCAATGAATTCAGACGAATTTTGTCAACTTCCACCACTTTCTCCTTGCCATCTCCAAAGTCACTGAGTACTTTCCAATCAAATTGTTTCTTGGTCTTTGAGAGTTTATTCATTTTCTAAAGCTATATGTTATGCTACTGAGGCATGCTAGCTTAGGCATGACCGAGGTGCGTTTTGGCTCCTCTCGCTTCACCCACTCCTCCATGGCTGGTGAGCCAGTCCCATGAGGACAAAGTAGGAGAAAGACGAGCTGTGGTTCTTGCTCCACAAGGAACACCGACACAATGGAGATGGACAGGACAGACCTACTTGAACAGCGCATGACACAAACCAGAGAAACAGAATCTTCATGATGAGAGTCAAGGCTGCCCACAGCTGTAGGTCTGTCTGTGTTACAGGGAGAGGAGTGGAAGGAGGTAGCATTGCTTCACACCATGAAATAGTTCCCCTAACCAGACAGTGTTACAGTATTCCTCACAAGAGGGGGATGGGGTTAGCACGGGGGTTGTTAACTGAGTCGCTTCTGGTTTCCAGGGGTTAGAAATACATCACTTTTGGAGGATGCTTAATTCAGTAATATACAGAGTAAGTGCCATCTATTGTAATGTATTCTTTCTTTCCCCATTGCTAGAGTAGAGCCGAAAGTCATTTTTTTCTACCAGAATATGCAATTGGTCCACCACTTCATTGAACCAATTTAGGACGCTCAATTTCCTCTGTAAAATTGATTTTCACTCCATATTCACATCGAGGGCCCTCCATGTTTTGAATCTGTGATGGCGTCGTGGTGGAGAGTGTGAACAACTGGAAGTCAAGAGAGCGTTTCTGACCAACTCCTCCATCTCCCATGGTCACATCAGCTGCATTTTGGGAAAGTATTTTAAAAGGAATTATCTAAAGTAGCTTAGTTTCAAACTTTAGGTTTAAGATGTCCCACAATTTCTCAGCATTAACAGATAAAAATGGCAAAAAAACAAAAACAAAAAACCAACCCATACCCATACCCATACTCAAAGGCATACCCTTTGTGTTCAGCACACATGTGTTGAATGAATGAATGGAGTCACCTCCGCACCCAAACACATCTGTCGTTCTCCCAATGGCTCCTTCGCATGCTCCCTACCTTAAGGAGCACAAAGGACCCTGAGGTTCCCCAGCCAGAGCCCCCTCTCCTCCCTATAGCTCCTCTCTCCACCCCAAGCTAGTCCCGTTGGTTCTCTTCTGCTCAGGCATTTGGGGCTGTGTCCTCAAGGCAGCTCGATCCAGCCCTAGCTATTCCAACAGCTTCTTTTTTTTTTTAATTATTACTTGCCCCAGGGGTACAGGTCTGTGAATCATCAGGCTTACACCTTTCACAGCATTCACCAAAGCACAAACCCTTCCCAATGTCCATAACCCATCCACCCCTACCC
>LNAC01000317.1:1866641-1946104 GCA_002007465.1 Ailurus styani | reverse complement strand
GCAAGGAGGGCATGAGGAACAGCGCCCTCCTGTGTTCAGAGAGGAGAAGAAAGTGATTATGTTTGACCAGCCACTTTGCATTAAAGAAGACTGATTTGTCCTTCTGATGTGTTGTTTCCATAGAAGCAGGGCTTAACCTTTTAAGTGAAGATTATAAAGCTACCTAATTCATTTAAAATTAGGCTTCAAGCCTATCCGTACTTAATGCTCGAGTGGTACAAGGGGAATGGGCTACAGCCATTCACGGGACTGCCAGGCAGAGCCTGTGACTTTCTGTGTTTGAAGACGCTCTTTCTGGTGGCAATCTCGTTTGTTTATTTATTTTTAAAAATTAGCTTCCTGAGGAGATGTAACTCTCTGTGTAAGATCACCCGAGTATTAATAAATACCTTTTAATTAATGATTAGCACTGACTCCTCTTCATAAACACAAGAGGACTGGTGCACAGGCACGAAACAGGCATGTTCAATTAAAGTAATTTATTGTATTCTTCTGGAATGGACATAGAGAGCATCCTGGGAATTGATATCACAACACAATGTTATACACCATTTCACAGCTAGCCTCGTGTTGAAATTCTTTTTAAAGAACATAGTAATTTAAAAAAATCTAAATATTTACATATTAATAAAACATATATACAGAAGATTGAGACATCATCCATCGATACGGAATTTTTTTTTTTACTAAGAAAGCCTATAAAAAGGATTTCTGAATAAAGTCTGAACAGTAGTCACAGTAAGTAAACACAAATACAATTTTAATATACAAAATATGATTTTACTGTTGTGGTTTTGTGATATGTATTTCCAATTTGTGGATGCATTGCACGTACTTGTGAACTGAGCGACCCCCACCCCTCCTCAAGTATCGAAAAATCCAAGCTGTCCCCCAGTCTTGGAAGGAAGTGCTTTCAAAGGTTCGTGATGCATATTTAACAGATCCCACAGTGGTAAGGTAAATGTTTCTACCTTTATTAGCAACACACTCATCTCACTGTAATAGAGTTGAAAGGTCACTAATTAATCTTTTCAATTCCCTTGAGAAATATTTCCTGCTGAGGGGCAAAAGACAAATTTTAAAACATACATTACAGTAAAAACAAAAGCCCTAAATGCAGAACTTCATCAGGCCACTTGATGACCAGTGGGACCAGTTTCAGGGACGGATTCCTAACTGGCCTAGAAATGTAGAAGGCTAATAACTATAGGATGTGACGGAAACCATTTCTCTGAACCTTCCTTATAACTTCAGAAATAAGACAAAAGACACACGGATATGAGATGGAGCTCTGTAGCAGGGAGGTGGATTCCACAAGCCATGCCTGGGACCAGCTTTGTCACATTTCAGGGATGCCTCCTATCTCTCGTCTTCAGCTGATGAGCTGGTCTTCCGTGGCACCCTGCATCACCCCCAAGCTCCCTCCCGAGCTCGCCCCTGAACTCGGGGAGCGGCTCGGTGTGCTACGGCACAAGTCCCCTGGACAGGCGCGTCTCTACAAGGACTCTCAGCTCTAACGCTCTACAACCTCATAAAACAAAGGCTGGGGGAAACAACAACCATTCTTTCCCTTTCTGGCTCAGCACGGCTACAGCCCCAATTTCTTTCCGGTTGATTTTTGGCCTTTGGGTCAAGTGCCAAAGATGTTATGGTAATTTAATTATACAGCGAATGAGGTCTACATGCAATGTTTCTAAGTAAAATGGTATTTTTAAATTCACCATCTTTTTGGAGAAGGGAATCTGGAGGTAAATATTTCTGTAAAACAAATACCCACACGGCAAGATGTCTCTTTAGTGCAACCCTTATTTTCATATGTTGGTTTCATACAAAGTGGAGGACGAGTATCCCAGGAGCCAAATAAAGGACATAATATTAAGTCCATTTGTGGCTGGTTGTCCAAAACATTGGACCCCGCAGTTTAATATCCTCTGTGAAAACAGTTGTCAGGTATCATGTGGGTCACTGGTTACTTTGAGTTCCTCGCCTTTTAATTAGTTATTCTGTCACTGTGTTGACACAATCTTTGTGAAAGGTCTTTCTTTCCTAAGAGTTCGTAGACCATTTGCACTTAGTTACAAATGGCTATCTTTGGAGGAACTGATGTCACAAATGATTTCATCTAATAGGTCAGAGCTATCCTGTCTCCCAAAACAACTTTTTCATCTTCGAAGCCGCTGAAGGCCTAATTAATGTTGGCCCTCCCAACCACTCCCCAGTGCTGGAAAGAGCTGTTCTCTTTTATTCTGCATTTAAGCAGTGCACATTAAAATAAATATGCTTCAAGACTCTATATATTCACATTAAGCTTATGGAAAAAAAAGAGAGAGAGAGAGAGAGAGAGAGGACCGCTACTATTTTAATGAACAATGAACTCACTGTTCATACGCTGGAGTTTTGAAAGGTAATGAACGAGTTAACTCTCAAAATGATTTCTAAAAATCTTAATACCAAATTGGAGGCTTGATTATCACACATGACAAAGTATATGAAAACTATTCAGATATGACGGGGAAACGTCACAGAACGCCCACACTTTGCAGGAACCTGAAATGCTACGTGGATCTTTGAAGGAATTCAACGGAACAGTTACATGTGCTAATGAACAGTGTCACTAAAAGGAAAGTCTAGGCAGTGAAATCTGGCTCTGTGTCTTCTGTGTTTCCTCTCCTGGTGTCAAATATATGACCTACAACAGAGACAAGACAGTGAAGGGGGGCTGCTTCTTTAAAGGAGAGCTGCACACTTTTCTATGACGGGGCAAGAGGCAAAGAGGCTGTGTAGGTGGAGAACCTCACTGATGAAGTGTCTGTTTCACATTTAAATCACTCATTTTTCAGCCAAGGCTTTAGTTGTGAGCAATTTTAGCCACTGGATATTTGTACTGATTATTTTTACAGGAAAGTTTATGACTGTGTGTTATTATTGGAGCATGTCCACATATTGTCCAGGACAAGAATATGGCTAAATAAAATGTGGTTTACCTGTAAAAGAGAACATGATGCAGCTATTAAAATAATATGTATGAAGATTTGTGAAAAGTGGAAAACCCTTGTTAGGTCAAAAAAAAAAGGGAAAAAAACTCTTAGGAAACAAACATTTTATGTAGTTGGGTCTCCACTGTATAAATAAAATAGAAAAGTCTGGGGGGAAATACCCAATAACGGTTGTCTCTGAGTGGTTAAGCTAATTTATATCTTCTTCCTTTACTTTGGTTAAGTGTTTAGAAGTATGTAAAAGATGGCCAATCTATGACAAAAATTGCTAGGTCCAGGTGGATTCTGACCCTCTTTCAAATTAAGAACCCTCCTTCGTAAATTTTAGAAAGCACTGTTTTGATTTTACTTCCTCTGTAGTTTTTTTTTTCTCCCAGCACAGCGTGTTCCCCAGTCCTGGGTGGTTTCTTGGGGTTCTCAGAGCACGCTGCCCACCCTGCCTGCCTCACAGGGGACCCAGACCGGGCTCCCTGAGGGCAGGCATTTGTTCCCAGAACCTAACAGGGCTGATTTCTGGGAGCTGCTCCAACACACTTACAGCATTGTGAGGGAGAGGGAATGAAGAAAATACGTTCTTCCACTACGAAAGCGGAACACATTCCTGTTAAAACTAGCTACGCAGAAGGTTGCTTAAATGTAGTGGACTGAAACAAGGAGCCATGGACTGGCTGGCCAGAACCCTGACCTGGTTGATCCTGGTTCATAGACACACTTCAGGGTTTCCACCCCGCTCCCCACCCCTCCCCAGCACACATGGATTTAGAAGGAGGAAAAGACCTTAAACAGGTTATAAGGTGTCGCTATGTCTTTCAGAAGGACCCACTGTTGCCCACTGAGATCATCAACAGAAGGAAGGTCTGACCAGTGAGTCTCAAATGAGAGGGTGAAGCCCCCTAGCCCCGGGGCAGGAGAGGTGCACTTCACCTCTGGGGCAGCCTCCTCGGGGCACAGGCAATGAGGAAGGGTCAGGAGTGCTGTTTTCTGAGATGCTCCCCAGACCCAAGATTTTACTTTAGAGGCGATCAAAACACACTAGTCTAACCCAGATGATCTAATTCCAATGCTGTGACATTGAGCACCAGTCTGCAACTTCTTTTCCCCTTTTCTAAATGATAAACGGTATTATTTATCATGCTGCTTAGTAATCTGTAGCAAACGTCAACAGTCTAGTGAAGAGACCTGGCCTACTCCTACTGTGTCCCTCCAGGACCTCACGACCTCTGGCAAGATTCGAGAAAGAACTCCAGTAAGTGAGTTTCAACTGCGGAGGACTTCAGGTAGGCTTACGACGGACATTCTAATTGTGAAGACAGACAGTGGAATGGAATCCTACAGGGATTAGCACATCCAGCGACTCAGGATCTTTAGGAAACATGCAGAGAAAAGCTGGCTTTGGCTTAGGTATAAGAAAGCTATGCGGTGTAAGGGCTGGAAGTCGAGAGGCCAGGGTTCCAGCCGGGCCACCAACCAGCTGTGAGACCTTGAGAGAGTCATTTAGTGTTTCTGGGCCTCAGGCTTTTTTACCTGTAAAATAAAAGGACTGGATAAAAAGAAGGGAGGGGACTAGATGATCTCTAACGTTCCTTCTTTCTCAGATTCCTTGAAATTCTTTTCAGTTCCGTGAGGTGTTTCTACCATCCCGGGTTCAATTTTCTCATCTGAAACATCTCTCTGCCTCCATCTTCAGACAGGAAAATGCAAAGGTATTATTTCATGGGGAATGGCTTTCAAATAATGATAGCAGTACTGCTAATAATACCAAAGGCCACAGGGTCAGGAAGATCGTGAGGAAGGGGAGCACTGTGGGCCCTGGGGGCGGCGGGGCTGGCGGAGCCGGCAGGAAGGCTGGACCGCACAACCAGGGCAGCTGGGATTCCTCCAGACTGCCTCCTGAAACGCAGGTTCCTTCCTGGCAGTAGGATTTCCTGTGTCTACTGGGAGCAGGCCGGGTGTGATCAGAACAGGGCTCACGCGAGCTGTCCTGATGGACGAGGACACGATGGGAAGGAACAGTGGAGATCATGCGTTTCATTTATCTTCATTCATAAATGGGGAAATAGAGCCAAACAAGCAGAGTTTTAGATTCCCTTTTATATGGTGGCTGCATACGGTAAGGACCTGATGTAAGCAGAGCTTTTTTGCACGAGGGGCCAGAGTTCATTTATGTGCCCAACGATCTGTTGCTACGGCATCACCGAGCAAGCTAGGCGTCATTTATACGGTCCAGCTTTGTCGTGGTCCTGGCCTGTGTCTGCCCCGAAGCTGGGAGCTCTGCTCTCCTTGCTGCCCCAGGGACAGGGGCTCCCAGGGCACACTCGACCCAGCAGTGCTCCTACGAAGACTAGCTCCTCCCCTTAGATCTGCCAGATTTTACTTAAAACTTATCACCCTACATCTGGACTTGGGCTTTTTCACTTGGAGGGTTTTTTGGGGTGTCTGGGTTTTGTGGGCAGGAAATCGCCAGGTTGACTTTGGAGGTCAATAAATAGGGAGTAAATTGTCACATGGCTCAGGGATCAGGCCCCGTCGCTCGGGTTGCCAAGTATAAGCCAACACAGGCAAGAGGCCGGGGTCGGAGTCAGATACTATGAAGTCGGAATGATGTCTGTGACCTCCCGCTGCAGCAGATCTGCCTGGAATGTTCTATCCAGCTGATCTGCTTCTAGGACTAGGACTAGGCGGCTACACTAGAGGGACGGGCCTGTTCAGTCACTCCCACTATTCACTGCATACCCGTTTTATAACCAGCCTCCACTGCCTCTCAAAACCCCTTTTGGGGGAGGTGGACAAGGACAGAACGGACATGAAGTTTGTTATAAAACTGGTGATCCTTGTTCTAGAAAGCAGTATCATTTCATGTTAAAGTCCTCTTAATGTCCACAGGTTTTGGGAGGCACGATGTTGTGACACTAAGTTCTTTGGACTACTGTTCTGAGGTCCTCGAGCATATGAGACAGTGTGAGAAAAATGGAGCTTTTCAGACTCAGTGTAAAAATATCTCTCAACACAGGGCACTGAGAACCTCTGACTACTAGGGTCTGGGCCAGAAGCCATTTGCTCAAGCATCTGCGTCTCTGACATTACAAACATTTTCAATGCAAATATTTTCATATGCTGTATTTTCCAGTGGGTGATGAAAATGTAAATGTGTTTTACCTGTTGGTGGTAGGGAAATGCTGTCCAGTCTTTCATCACCGTCAGCTACCTCTGCTGGTTTCAAACATAAAACACAAATCTCATTAGTTTCAGGGAGCACATTCATTTTCCTGAATACAGTAATACAATTTAAAAACTCCAGTAATGCATAATAGTTTCAACTTTCTTCCCCCTTTCAGCTCAGTTGGTTCACATTACAGATTTTAGTACCAGCAGTTAAGCATTTTTTAAGATAATTATGTGAAATCTTTTTTCCTGCATTGACTTTCCTTTTGGTATCTTATGAACCTAATTCTGTCAATCACTGATGATTTCAGTTCATCTTCCCTTGTTTGCTGATACCCAGTATCTGCAGGGAGTTGTTTAAATATGATCACGGGAGGACAGAAGTCAGTGAATCCCTGACTAGAATTTTCCCTTGTCATCCCCAGAGCCATCCCTGTGGGGGAGGCTTAGGAATTCCTGAGAACCAGCCTTTCTTTGGAGATGACTGGAAACTCTGATCCGGGAGCAGCTGGTCTAAAATCGGCATCAATTCAGTCATAAAGAAAATCAGAAGGAAAAAGTGTATCTTCAAAAGATTTGTCATGTCTGTTTCAAAATGCAAGCCTTTGCTCCTGCCTGATAGGTTTTAATCTCCTTAAGAGTTTTCCAAAGGTAGCTCCTTCAGTCGCAGAGAACCTTCCACTAAGTACAAAAAAGAAAGTGCCCCTATGTCTCCTGATAACTGATGGGCCCGTTGGGCTCCCCAGCCTGCTGGGAACAGGTCAAAACATTCCATCAGGGCCATCTGGGTAATTTTACTAGTTGCTCCCTGCATCCTGGGGCTGGTTCCCTCTCTTAGGGGCGCGTGAGGCCAGTCACGTGGGGGCTGCCATTTGTTATCACGTTGGAACCTTGAGTCAGTGGGACGCAAAAGTACTATGCTCCTTGTTTTTATTGCTGTGACTTTAAACACAATCAGGGGGCAGATAGGGCTGGAAACATCCAGAGTCTTCCCCTCCGGTTCATTCTCTCACACCTCGTCCTCAGATCGCTACACACCGGCCTCAGTGAAAGACCCATTGTCTGCTGACCCTCTGAATCCACCACAGAGAAAACACCAAGAGGATACAATAGTCGAGACCAGTCTGGGCTGGAGAGGAGTTTATGCTCTTCTCCTCTAAAATGATGCTGTCAGTGACTAATAACATAAAGCATTCAATTCAAGTGTGAGGATAAATGATAAGGTTAAAAATTTTTAAATAGGCTTATAGAGAAAATATGGGACATACTAAAATGTTAAGTGTCTCCTGCTGGAAGAAAGGCTTATAGGCATTTAAAATCTTGTTCTTTGAGTTTTTAAAATGATATATATTTATGAATAATGAACATACATTATTTTTATGTTGAGAAGACACTATTTTCTTCTAATTGGTCTGAGTGAATTTGATTAGGGAGATGAACTACATTAGCATGTAGTTTCATACTAGTCCTTTCATTGCCTAGGATTTAAAATTTTTTTCAGTAATAAGATCAATAATAGCAATGAGAGTCACCACCATTTATTAAATGTTTACTATTTACTGAGCACTTTACATATATCTTGTCATTTAACTCTTAGAACATCCTACAAGGTAGGTTGGTTGTTATGCCCGTTTTGACAGAGGAAACAACTGGAGGTTAAGAGACTAAGGTAATACAGAGCGCCTGGCTGGCTCAGTTGGAAGAGTGTGTGGCTCTTGATCTGGGGGTCATGCGTTCAAGCCCCCACTGGGTACAGGGATAACTAAAAATAATAATAATAATAAACTTTTAAAAAGAGGGAGAGATTAAGGGAAGGTAGCTAGTAAGTGGTCAAGGCTGTGAGTCAGGTTCATGCCTGGGCTCTTAATCTCTTTGCTATTAACAGCCCAGATGTATACTGCATGCATCACTGCGAGCTAATTTTTAAAATCTTCAACTTCTAGTTCATTTTATACTTTAGTAACTTTCTCTACATGTATAATTACTTATACATGTATAGTATACTATACTATGTATACATGTATACATGTATACATGTATAAGTATATAGAAGTATATTTATACTCTAGTTATAACAAAACCCCACCCTTTGTAATTTAGCCATTCTCACTTTTTAAAAACCAGGCCTATGCAATCCTGTGCGCTAGTAAAAACAGAATGTATACCTCTGAAAAATACACAAATTATTGTATGCAAATTAGCATATGCTGGCTGCATGAACAGGGCCAAGTGTCACGGCTGAAGAACACGGCTGTGTTCCTTAAATTTAATTATAACATCTGTCTGTACCAACAAACTCATAGTCTTTCTTCTCAGGTGACAGTCAAGTTGTGAAATTTAGAAAAGATTGAGCAAGTCCAATAAAAATTTAATAGCAGTGACAGCTTTGCTCTTAGATCTAACACAAATAAAAAACTGTGGTTGCAAGCTCTGAGGAAGTAACCTAATGAAAATGATTAAGAATCCACACCGGGAAAGGAATCATTCCAGTTACAAGAGGAAATTATTACATGTGAGGAGAGCCCCCAGTGAATTCCTACTTGGTCTCGCAGAACCACCTTTCAGATCTGTGTGGGGCACTTCTGTTTCCTGGAGGCAGGGTGGGCTTCCTTTTGCAGCAAGCCCATGAGCTCACCCAGTCAGAGTCTGTGCCTAATTCCAGGAATGGCACCAAATATGATAAATAAGGTTGAAGATGAGGAACATCTATGGGACACTGCTCGTATTATAATTTAGACAGGGAACAATCAAGACAAAAGAACATGGGTGGGAGCAACATTGATCTAGGCCTTTCAGTTGCTATCGGCCTCAGGAAGGCAAGGTAAGGGTCCCACCCTGGGACCTCTTGAGGAGAATGAAGTGTGATGGTGTCTGACGAAACTGGAAGGGAAAGCCTATCTGGCAGATCACCGATGATGTGCTGTGCCTTGGTCTAGTTTGGCCTGTAGGTCAGGGCTGGGGTCGCCCTGGAGCCACCTCCCCCTTCTCAGATGCAGAAGGGACCTGCCAGGAAGGCAGAGAAGTGCCAAGGCGCCCACCACAAACAGCTAAGCAGATCGTCTAAACCCGGTGGTCAGCCGTGAAGATGCCCTGAGTCCGATGTGAGGATGACTAGAGAACAGGGCCAACACGGTCTGAGCCCGTGAGGGCCTCCTGCAGGAAGGGCAGGGTGGGGGAGGGGTCCACGGTTTGGACCCCACTCCGCACAAGCAGGCGTGTGTCTGTGCAATGCGTGTGTCCTCGAGAATTACTGATGCAGATGCTGGGGTGGTTAAGAAATGTGCTCGCTGGCTAGTCTGTGGGAAATAGAAGCAGGAATGTGGAGGAAAGCCCCCACTGTGTGCAAGTGTGTTTGCTGGCGGGAAGCAGGGAAGGGAATGGAGACCAGAGCTCGTCCTAATTGGTCTCAGCATCTGACACTAGGGAAAAAAAAAGGTGTGCTTCTGGATAAAAGGTATAGCACGAGGGAAACAAAATTTTTTTACTCAAATATAAATTTGTATCAAGATCAACTTTTTCCCCAACCAGCTTACAAATGGATTTTCCTTTTTCTTTGTTAACAAATGGTATGAAAACTATACGTTGAAGATGTTTCCACACTACCTTACAATGAGGAAACAAAATTTAAGCCAAACTTGCCGTTTTAGTCACATGGGCTGTTTCCAGTGTTGAAAGACACAATTCATCTGAGAAATGTGGAGACCCGGCTGGCTCTATGAAGTGATTCAGAAATTGGGCAGCACCCCATCCGGCAAAGAGAGGGGAGCTCCAAAGGGCTCGGGCAAAGCATGAAGGTTTTAAAAGACAGGATGAGAAAGTCATAAACAGAAAAAAGGATTATTGTGGGCAAGGCCACCTTCTTTGGGGACAAAAGGGCCTTACTGGGTGGATTACTTTATCTTGCCCGGGGAGATGGAGAGGGTCCATGTGACCTATTACTTTATTGGTGCTGACCCCAAAGTCCCTGACTGACCAGTTAAGAGTACATTCCTGGGGGAGGAGGGAAGTGTAGTCAGGTTAGGTACACCCCAGTCTGGTGATGTGGCCTAGCACAAGAGACTCCATTTTGGGGCTGTGGTTTTCCTTTCAACACCAGAAAGGCTGTTTCTGCATCTCTGAAAATAGCTTTCTGCAATACCCTCGATATATACTCAATATCCTCCCTACTTTTCATGTCTTCTACCTTCAGAGGTTCCTCTTCAAACTTAAACTTTTCAGGACCCTCAGGGACTTGTAATCCTTCTCCTCAGCTAGAGGCACGTGTTCTGTAACACAAAGCCCCCTTCCTCCTTCCTTGGAGTTGGCTCTGTCGTTCCTGAATTAGTAGCATCAGTACTGTGGATTCATACAGTTCTTTTCCCTCAAGCTCCCAAGTTGCCCCAAGTATTTCTCCCATTTTCCCATTTCCTCCCCTGCCCCCTGTGCAGCAGGTAGAGACCAGGCAGCTTCTGTGGATTCTAGGCTGAGGAACAGAATATGCTACCCCACCTCTGGCTAGAAGTTGGTGGCATTCCTAGGACCAGTGTGTGGACGCACCAAAAGGTAGCCAAGTGGCCTACCTTTTCTTCTTGGAGTATTTTGGCCTTTTCCCTCTCTTTTGGGCTTACAGAGTATTAAATTCAGGTCTCTTCACTATGGCAAATTTTAGATTTCTCTCAGGCCTGGCTATTCTCCTTAATGTCTCTGTTTTGGGGGCTTCAACAATTTCCTCAATAGGTAAATGAAGTTCCTACATACCCGAACAGTCAAGATCGCCAAGGTAGAATTTCAGCAACACAAGACCAATTGAATACTTACTAGCAAAGACACTATTCAGGCTTAATAAATGAAATGTCACTTGGGATATAAAACTGAGGAGACACAGCCACCCAAGATGGCATCAGTGCTCAATAAGGAGTTGTTTGCCGTGTGCTCTACTGGGCAGTTGTCTTTGATAACACCTGTAATTCAGCGGTGACCCTTTCCCCTAACCCTTTCCTGGAGCCTGAAGTAATAAAAGGGGGCCTTCGAGATGCAAACAAGGCTGAGGCAGAAGACATTTAGCATAAGAAGGGGTGAGAGACCCACTAGGGGAGTTAATCTTCCTGTTATTCAGTGAATCTACCCTGAGTGAGGTCAGGCCACTGTGACTCAAGACTCTGAACCCTTGGGGAAGGAAGGGAGAGGAGAGGAAATCGGGAGGGGACTAAGGAGGTAGGGTGCAGAGAAGGAAATGAGAGAAGGCGCTTGAGGAGGAGGAAGGAAGGGGCACTCAAGGACGACCACGTGTGTGCCACAGGTGTCCCCAGGAGTCCTAGGGCCTCATCCCCAGGCACAGAGCTCAGTAATGTTTCCACCCTGTGGCTTCTGGGGGGCGTGGAATAGGTATTTGAATGTTAAGTAAGGAACTGATAGAATATTATCCAGGATCTTATGCGATCAGGATGAGCTAAACAGGAAGACCTTTCGTTGTGGGTTATTGCCTCCTCTTTTCCACTGACTTATTTGTGGGTTCATTCAACAAATATTCTTGTGTGTCCACACTGTGCCACACACTTGGAATAGAAATATGACTCAGATGCAGACCCTGCTCCTGGGGATCTCGTGGTCAGTGGGAGAGACAGGAGTGCCATTATTCTGGTGGCAGAAAGAGCTGAGGCCACCTATCAAGGCTCCAGGAGGAAGTGTTCTTTAAGATCTGTGACAAGAGGAGGTGCTGCTTCCCAGGCGGACAGCCTGGCATGGTTCACAACAGGGAGGCGTCTGGTGAGGCCCGGGCAGGTGAAGAGGTGGGTGAGGAGGGTGGGGCTGGCTGTCAGGGACCCTGCGTGCCATGCTGAAGGGGGAGTGTACAAGGGATTGTATTTGGGGCAGACAAGAAGCTAGCGGAAGTATCTAATTCTCAGCGAAGTCTAGGGCCTCGGGACATGGCCAGTCTGGAGCGGCACACGAGTGAGCCATTGATGGTGGCACGGGCCAAGTCCTAGGTGAGCCATCCATGGTGGGATGGGTCAAGTCCTGGGTGAGGCCTTAGAATAACGGCTCCCAGAATGGAAAGCAAGCCACCGGGTTTCAGAGGCGTGCCCAGGATGAGGCGGCAGCTGTGGACTAGATTGAAGGCAGTGTGGGAGAACAGGGAGGACAAGCAAAGACAGGGAGGCCCCAGAGCCCAAGGGAAGAGATCCCATGGAGTCAAAATCAACGAGCAGGTCAAGTGGAGTGTTAATGTAAGCAGAGAGCGAATCTGATCCTCCCACGCGAATGCAGCAGGAGTGTCTGTACGGGGGCGGGGCCAGAGGGCAAAAGGCAATGGGTTCTGAAGTGAACAGGGACAGGAAGCCAACTCAGGCAATGCAAACCCTCTGGGAGGACATCTGACCAACACCGTCCAGGAGAAAGAGCCGGTGGTGGTTTTAAGAAATGGCAGGGATGAAGGAATAGTTCTGCTTTGTTTGGGATTGGCAAAGGGAAGGAGGATCAGGGCCTGAACATTTTTTGAGCATTACGCGTCGGCTCTGTATTAGTGGCAATACTTACATTGTCTGATTCTAACTCAGCCCTGAGGCAGGTATTAGCCTTGTTATATAAATGGAGAGCCTGAGGCTCGGAGAAGGTCCCAGGAATTTGGAAATGGCAGATGGGAGCTAGGAAGTCAAACCTGTTCTTCCCAGTGTGCCCCTGCTGTGTTTATTTGCAGTGATTTGTAGATTAAGAAAAAGAAGGCAGAGGAAAAGGAGAGACCCAGGAGAAGGGCGAGTGTATCATTTATTCATTATCCCAGCCTGAAAACCTGTGCAGGCGCAAAGGGCGTTAGTACCAGTCTTGCTGGGACAACAGGAGCAGAGGGGACGACCGGGCATGGTGGGCTGCTTGGCCCCCTGACCTAGGACACCCCCTCCCCAGTGCTGCTGCCCACAAATGCAGACATTTTCAGAGGGCACACTGGTTTTGTTTACGGAGACATTTACGTATGACCTCTGTCTGGAACCTTGTGACAACTGCAAAGCAGGCTTTTCTTTCTGTCCCTTCGTGATAGCGGCACTGAGGATTGGGAAGCTGGAGTGACTTGCCCGAGGTCCAGGGCTGGTGAAGAGCGGAGGGGAGACCTAAAGCCAGGTCTGGACTCCACTACAACTTACTGCCTGATGCAACACTACATTTCCACCAACGACAAATACCAGTCGTCCACTGGTGTTCATGAAGAGCATTGGTTCGTATAAAAGGAAGCAAATGGGGCGGGGGGAGGAAGGGAAGATTTTAATTAAAAAAAAAATCTACGGCTAAATACTTTAGAGTCCTGATAGCTCCTTTACAGAAGACAACTCTAAGGTTTTTCACCCCGAAGATGCACTTGGTCCCTTGCTGGCTGTGTCTCGTGTCTTGGTGCATCGAGGGCATTCCAGCTTGGTTGGGGGGCTCCCCCCGGGGGGTCGGTCCCTGTTCCCACTACGCGGTGAGCACACCTAAGAGATGGCAGAGACCCAGGCTCCCCACGTGTGTGCTGCTGTTCTCAGGGGCTCCGTACCAGCCAGCTGTATAGCAGTCAGCGTCTGGGTCTGGAGCGCGGCTCCCACACCTGTGCTCTCCTCTAGGGAAGCACCGAGGCTCTTAGCCGGCCAGGTGTCCTGAGGTTTGATCGGCATTGTTTGTTTAAAACATAACATCTAGAGGTTTGTGGCCTTCTAGAGATGATTATTCTTACATGATGGCAGAAAACTGACCTCAAAGGAATTCTTCATTGATAAATTGGCCCATTGTCTTTTGAGACCTCAAATCGCCAAATCTATAGTCAAAATTCAACTGGTATTCACGTTCCTGGGTAAAATCATCTCCGAACCGCCAAAGCCAGATTTGAAAAAATATCTATGTGACTTAAAATCCCTTTGTCTATTTCATGTGGTGTTTCTGGTAGGAGGATTATTGTTATTTATTTATTTTTTTACTTCAAGCAACTGCTACTTCTTATAAAGTCATGCAGATCCAAACAAACAAAACTCAACAGCAAATAGAAGTGGATCACAAAAGAGAGACCCTGCTTCATAGGTAAGACACACAAGGCCACAAACGAGCAATCTTCTTCATTCATACTAGTAAAAGTAAATGACCTGATATAATTTTTACTATTTAATCTTCAGGTGATTTTCAGAACTCACTCCAGTAAGACTTTAAAATGCAAAACCACGGCACCTTCTACAGAGCTTTTCCTTCAAAAGACAAAAGACAGCCAAGTGCCCTAGAGCAGAGGAATTGTACTTTGCAGCATCTAAGAATTCAGGGAGGGGCTGCTGGTGATTCTTTTCCTGCAGCTGATTCATACCTGAGCCTCTTTTTAACCTTCTTCTGGCCAGTTTGATTTGATCCTGCAGAATCTGTACCCAGTCTCTCGGGCCAGGAAGTTTATCCACGTGGTTAGCAGTACAGTATTTCTCTGTGAAGACTGAGAGAAAATATGAAATATTGTTAAATACTTTCACAAATAAACCACGCAGATCTGAAATAGGAATATATCCCAAGAAGAAAAAAAAGTGTCTTTCTAAAAGTGGGTATCTTCAACGTCTATATTACATTCCCTCGGGAAGATGGAGGCTGCCAGGACCCCCCTCACATACACTGGATGGTGCCTCAGAATCCAACTGGCCATAAAACATGAGTAGTTCTGATGGAACAGCTCTTTCTATTTGTTCCACACAAATAGAATAGTATATGTGTCTTACAGGCAGAGAAGAAAAGGCTTCCTCGGGGTCCCCTGGCGCCATGACAGAATTCAGCCAATGGATTATTACTGTTGGTAAATCGAATCTCAGGCAAGAGCACACAAAATGGAATGCCTGATGACACAAAAAGATGGCATTCGCATGGTGCTTCCCTCTAACTCAATCAGTACTCTTGAACGATAATCCGGTGTGTCTTAGCGAGAGTCCGGGCAGTACTGGTAGTCAGCCTCTGGAGTGTTGTGCTGGCACCCGGGGTGCCGCCCGGTAAGCACGTGGGGAACTATGGAGGGAGTTGTAAGGGGACACGAGGGAGACGGGACAGCCACCTTCTGAAAGGCACACAGTGTGTGGCGGCCCATCCTGGTGCTGCGGTGGACAGTTCCCCTTCCCTCCGCTCCTGGGCACTGTCACACACCATCTGTGCAAGGACAAGACCTAGTATGTGTCAGCTCCCCTGCCTTCGTGGTATTTAGGATACTGGCAGTTTTAATGTTTTAAAGGTTTCTTTTAAAGAGAAAAGGCAAGGGAAAAGGTTGACAGATTCCACTCTGTAAAACTGCAAAACTTCTACTGAATGAAAAAGAAACGTTTCATCAGAATGAGAAAGGCTGGTTGCGTAAAACACGACCAAAGAGGTTCAATATCTACCACCAAACAAAAAAAGAAAAGTTCATTCAAATAAAAGAACTTCAAAAGTCTCTATAGGTAAATGGACAGAGTGTATCTAGGAGAAATGGTCAGCTAATATATAAACCAAAGAATTGCAAAACACACTTTATATCCACTGAATCGGAAAAGTAATGTTAAAAAGCTAATACTTAATATGGATAAAAAAGTGGGGACCAGGCCCATTCAAACATGAGAGTGAAGACGGCGGGGGTGACTGGACCGGTATCCCGTGACCCGGTAAATATGGAAGAAAGGGCATGTTTGAGGGGAAAGGTGTGCTGCGCTGGGTTTGGTTTGGGACATGCTGATTTGGGGTGTTGTGAAGCACTCATGTGCGGATGGCTAGCAGCTACCTGGCACAGAAGCCTGCGGGTCAGGGAAGGGGTCCAGGCAGAAGATAGGACCCAAGAGGCCCAAGAGGTGCATACCTATAGGTGGTAATTAGAGCAACGCGAAAAGAATGTTGGCCAGGGAGAGCATCTGGAGCTAACAGAGCAAGCGAACAGAGCACTGGGCCAGGCACAGAGCCAGAGAAAACCCAGCAGGAAGGAGATGAAGGCACAGGGCTGGTGAAATCCAGATAACCCGGGAAGTACCGTCTTGTAAAGACCAGTGAGTGGCGCTAGCAAGACAAGGGACAACAGTCTGAAGTGCAGAAGAGAGGGTCAGGCACAGTGGTTTGCACAGGGTCACTGGAGCTCCTCAATGGAGAGGTGGGGCGGCCACAGATGACATTCCAGACAAACTGGGTTCAGTGGGGGAGGGCTGCAGGCTGGGGAGATGTGAGCATGATTTTCATTCTGGAAAAGGCAGGATCCAGGAAAAAGAAGGAGACAGTCACAGGAACCACGCCAGAAGAACTGAGGCGGTTGGATCCGGAACCGGGGCTTGCCCTTGAACAGGATGAAGACTTCCCCCTTTCCCAGCGGGAATGGGAGCTGCGGTGGATTTAGAAGTGGTTTAAGTTGGAGCAATCACTCCTGAGACCTCAGTGACTCAGTGACAAGGGGTAGGGAGAATGTGGGGAATGTCTGGAACTGCCTCCAAGGAGGCGGCAAAGGAGAGCGGCAGACCGAGGACGTGAGGATGGCAAGCAGAAGAGAAGCCTACACACCAACAGTCCCGTGGCACCTTGCACCTCCGGGCTAGGAGTGGTGCCACTGGGTGGTAGGACTGGCCCAGGTCGGGATTCTGCTGGATGGTTCTGGCAGGAGGACAGGGACAGAAAATGCAGATGCCACCTGGACTTCATTACCTCTGTTTTCTTCACTCCCCCATCTCCTCCCCAAATCTGGAAAGGAAGAAAAGCCGGAAAAAGGCTCAGACGCTTGGAAAAACCTATGGGGATGAGGGAATAGAATCAGTGGGGTTGGCAAGGAGGTGTCATAGAGTGAAGGCAACTGAGAGTGTCATGCTGGAGTAGACAGCGTCTGCGGGGGAGCGGTCCTGTATGAGAATGCTAAGGTGTGGTCGCTGTGGACCAGGTCTGGACATGGTGTCGCTAGGGGGTCAGGATCTTCCATGAGGACAGTGAAGTCACTCAAGGTGCCAGCAGGACCTGAGAGGGAAAGGAAGGCATGTAGCTGTAATAAGAGCCTTGATGGAAAGGGTCCACCCCGGCCCCCATCGAGCAGAGGAATGGAGATGATTAGGAAGCAGAGCTGAGGATCTGGGAGAATGTCAACCAGGCTGTCCAGTATACGGCCTGTGGGCATGAGTAAGCCGGCAGTCTCTACCCGGGAGGGAGGCAGAGGACGTGCTCTCCCCTGGGGTAGGGGGGCTCTTGAATCTCCTATGCCAGATCAGAGACAACTTCAAGGGTTCTCATTTATCTCGTCTACTCAAAGCACCAACCATAGTACCCTGTACTGAGCGAGAAGTCAATAAATATTTGATGAACACACACATTTTCCAGTTTTTTCTAATGGCAGCAAATACAATAGCTCATGAATTTAGACTAATTATGAAGTTTTAATTCACAGGCTATAAACAAGGCTGTATTACATCCAAATGCCCACAATAACAATTGCTAATCAGAGAACCACCAAAAGGTTCTCAAAGTTCTATTTTAACAAGAAGAAAATAATTGTGTGTAGCACAGTTAGTTTATATGAAAATGTGTACCACAAAAATGACTGAATATATCATCTTACCAGGTAAACATCTCGCTCCCTGTGATATTATTTATATAATTAATTTCCATAGCAACTCCTCTTTTCTTAGATTGTTAAATGCATATGTCCAAATTAGCACACACTAGAAAACAGTGGTTCTAAATTATAAAGTCAGTGTGGGTTATGCCAACATCAAAATGACTCCTAGCAACCACGCATGTCAGTAACCTAGTTTAGGAGAACCAAAGGGAAGCCTCTGGAATGTTTTCTTCCACTCTGTGAGGGACTTCCAAGCAGATCCTTCTTAGCTAATCTTGGGCTCAAATATTTTGTCACCCACTAAAAAGGCAATAATTTCTATTTCTTTTTTCTCCTTTCAGTTAAAATTCATCCAGTTAAAATAAAAAGAAGCCAGGGAAATCTCTCTTCTGGGTCTGTGTCTGAGACCCTTGAAGGCATAGCATTAAGCTTCTCGGAAAATACCTACACCAACAAATAGTTCCACTGGTCACATTACTGACATTCCATTTCATGGATTACATTCAAACTTAAAAGAGACTTTTAACTTCGATCTATCTACTGAAGATGAAATCTTATTCTCTGTTACATGCGCAGATGAGGCCTTAGAACAAGGCCAAAAGATTGTCATTGTATTGATCTGAAAATGCTCAATATGCTATGTGAATAGAGGTATTGAGTAAGCAGAATATATTTTGCTGTCTGAATCTATAGCTAAAGGTCAAGCTATTATCCTGGCAACAGTTCCATTAGGAGTAATGATGTGAAAAGAGGCATTGCATTAATGCACTGGGTTTCCTACTATGTTAATGGTGGGTCATTAAGAATCATAGAACAATTTGCATTCATCCTTAGAATGCAATAGGTACTAAAAAGAAATTTCCCTCTTTTTCTATTTTCATATATTAAGGAGAAGTAAGGACTAATTTTAAACAAGTCCGAATAATCCAAGCAAGCGGATTAAAGCCAACACTTAGACTAAATAAAAGAGTTGAAGCATCTCCTGTGCTTAATATAATTTGAGGTCCCAAGGTACAAAGGGTATGTTAAGTCACTAGGGAAATGACAAATGTTCAATTTGATCTGTACATGAGTAATGACTTTTCTCATATGCGTGTGTTCATTTGAACCGTGCCCTTTAATTGTATATAAATAATGAATAAGCTGGTGGTGGCTGAGCAGATCCTTCTCTGGGAAACACAGCATCAAATGTAATCATCAATGAACAGGTGGTGTATAGTGTGTCTGGTTGTGCCCTGCTGAGGACACGGCAGATTGGCGGCGTCCCCCAAACAGCTATCTGTTCACATGGTGCTTCCTAGAGGACGCTTCGTCTGGGTCTTTCTGGCACCCTATGCTGGGAAAAGCCGAACATGGGTGGATGTTTAAAGGAAGTCACTGGATGCCAGAGACACTCGGAGAAGCAGAAGGAGACTTGTAGAGCTTTAGTTTCTCTGCAGCACCTTCAGACGAGGCCACAGCTGGCCAGCAGAGAGAGCCCAAGTGCTGATCTGATGACGCAGTTTTACGTTACGGTCAGGCAAGTGGTAATCAGGGTGGACGTCAAGCCAACTGAAGCCAGGTCCTCCTGGGCCCTGCCCATGTCCCCGAGCCTGAGACCGGACAGGGACCAGTAGGAAAGAACTCTCTCTGTGGTCAGGTCTTGGGACTTGCCAAGGAGAACCCTGGGGCCAGCCTGCAGGGGGAGCCGATGAGGTCTCCTTGCAGGCTGCCCACATTCCCCCTGATCACATGCGAACCACCCGAAGACCACCAGCTCCCACGGCCCCCTCTTCCCTTTACTCTTCTGAAACTATTATGTGGAGCTTCCCATGTGCTAAGCACGTTCTAGATGTATCTCATTTAATGGTCGCTGTAACCTGATGGTACAGGTGTTGTGAGCTTGCATTAGAGACAAAATCAAAGTACAGGTGGGTTAAGTAACCAGTCCCAGACCCCATGGCTAATAGGGATTATCTTCCACATAAATTATTTAATTTTTAATTTAAAGTTATATGTAAGCACATAGATTTTGTAGGAGAATAATGATTGAATTCTAAGTATAAGCAAATCAATAGCTAAGTTAATGTTGTGAGCGTTGGTCTTACCTTCATCTACATAAAACAGAAGCACGGGGGAGGGGGGGGGAGGGACAAGAAGAGAGAGGACCCAGCGGCGGGTCTGTGAGATCACTTCCCCTCTAGATCAAAGGGGTTGGTCGGCCTGAGGCAAGGAAGGGAGGAGAATGGGCCTTGGGGAGGATGGGTGTACAGGTTTTCTCAACTTCTGAGACTGAGGACTTTGGTCCACGCTTTATATGGATCTAACAGAGAATATCTATTCTTGGATGATAATATGGTACTTCATTTCCCAAATTCCTGGGGAGAGCTAAAATCCAGAACTCATAGGCTTGATACCCATTCCAGTAATTTATTAAAGTCTCAAGAAACATGGATGTACTAGGAGAGAAAGGGAAAGAGTTAGAAGGGCTGGCGGATGGTGCATGTTGTTCCGATGCTCCAGATCTTGGGGCAAGTGCTACTGGTCTAGGGATAGGCTCTCGGTTGTGCAGCTTCAAAACTCTGATTGTATCAGACCACCCAGGGCTTCAGGCCTGAGAAACCAGCTCACAATGACTAAACTACAAGGGACTGTTCAATAAGAGATGATGCAATTAATTAGTGGGTAAGCGCAGGTAGTCATTCTAGTATCTGAAACATCTGCTGTCACAACCCAGGACTCTCACTTCTTGGAATCAAGGTGCTGGAAGGAAAAACTTAACAGAAGGCTTGACTGAAGCAGAGGCAGCTGGATGGTGTAGGGCTGGCCAAGCTCAAAGGTGCCTCTGGGAGACTGTCCCATCCCCCAGCCCCTGCTGCGAAAGCGGGCAGGAATGTTTCATACCTGTGCCCTCAGCTCTGCCACAGCAGTGATGGGCGCTTGACCACAGACCGCACAAAAGGATGAGCTTCTCAGAACAGTGAGTGGACCTAACACACCTTGCAAACCACAACTGGATTGGGAGGGAGGAAGCAAGTGGAGGAAGCCAGCTGGTAAGGAGGAGAAGGAGCAGATGTGCCAAGAGAAGTAGTGAGCCAGGGAGACTGAGAAGTGTCACCTGGAAGGAAGGGAGGCAGTGCGCAGGCAGGCCAAGAGCGTTTCTATTTTGCAGCCCTGCAAAACTTAGCTTCTCCCTAAGGGAGCGTTAGTGACACCGTGTTTTGAAACCAAAAGAGCCTTCTTGAAGATAATATTTTATATACACTGGAGTAAAGTCTGATTCTTCTTCTTCTTCTTCTTTTAAGATTTTATTTATTTATTTGTCAGAGAGATTGAGAGAGAGAGAGAGAGGCAGGCAGAAGGCGAAGCAGGTTCCCCACTGGGCAAGGAGCCTGATGCAGGACTCTGTCCCAGGACACAGGGACCATGACCTGAGCTGAAGGCAGATACTTAACTAACTGAGCCACCCAGATGTCCCTCTTCCTGTTTTGTTTTGTTTTTTTAAGCAAGCTCCACACCCAGCGTGGAGCCCAATCCAGAGTTTGAACCATGACCCTGAGATCAAGACCTGAGCTGAAACCAAGAGTCAGACATCCAAGGGACTGAGCCACCTGGGTGCCCCAAGTAAAGCCTGATTCTTAATCCACCACCAATTACGCATGAATGACCACCAAACCCTACCACTACAATTACAAATTAGGCAACCAAGCAAATTAATAACAATACATACCTAGATAGAGAAAACAGAGATTACCAAGGCAAAGAGATCTTCAAAGCAACTAGATGGAAAAGACAGATTATCTACAAAGAAAAACAGACTGTCAATAGCGACCAAATCTCGAAGACAGTGGGATGTTTTCAAACTGCTCTGCAAAAACAAGCCTCAGGCTAGAACACAGTACCCCACTGGACTCCACATCATTCCACAGTGAGGGTCAAAGAGAGAAATGGTCAGAACAGAGACTGAAATAACACACCACACAGACCCTCAGTCGAAGAATTACTATAAGTCATAGCTGAGGAAGAACAGGAGGGCTCGAGCTGTGAGACACTAGGAACTCTTTCAATGCCAAACTAATGAAAACTGTAGGACTGGCTCAGAGGCGGACAAAAGACCAAGTGTAAACAGGTAAAGTGTGAGCTCAGTATAGGACCAAGGGGGAATTATAATCCATGTAAAAAAAGAGGATGGTGTTAAAATGATTGATTGCCCGGAGAGAAAAACAAAGTAAATCCTTCCCTTACATTTTAGGCAAAAGTAAATTCCAAGGGGATGAAAGATCCAAATAGAAAAGATAAAACTTTAAAACTTTGTTGGGAAAAAAATCAGTAATATCATTATATATCATCATGGTAGGGAGAATTTCTTAAAACAGCCACCAAAAAAATAACAATTTGTCTATCTGGTTGTTAAATCTAAACTTTGGTGTGATAAAAGAGGTCAGATACAGAGTTTTCACAGGTGAGAAAATAAGAGAAAACATTTGTAACATGTGCAACTGGCAGAAGAATTCATAGAAGTCAAGAAGAATACAACAGCCTGTTGGAGAGACAGGAAGAGGATGGAAATTCACAGAGGGAAAATGACCAAATAGTGATGAATATGAAAGGATGGTCAACCTTCTTAACAATCAGGGACTCCACCAAGGAGGTACCACTTAAGACCAATCGGATGGGCAAAGATTAAAGCCTGTTAATACCACATGTTGGCAAGAACAAGGCAAACAGGATTTCTTATTCATTGCTGGTGGATATGTGAGTGATGTGTCACATGAAAGAGCCATTTGGCAAAATGCTTAATGAAGCTGAAGATGCTCATGTCCTCAGTTCCGCTCCCTGGTGCGTCGCCCAGAGAAACTCCTCCATGAGCTGCAGGAAACACAAAGGTGACTGTCGCCAGCCTAACTGCCCCTTAACAGAAGACCCCAAAAAGAAATCGCTGTGTTGAGAGGGTGGTTAGGGCTTAAACTGAATCAACGAGATTTATAAGATAAATCTTAAAAAAATAAAAGTCACAAAGTTGCAAAAGTACAGTATGAGGCTGTGCGTGTGGGTTCATAAATTCACAAGATAGTAGTACAGGTGATTTATGGACACGCACTTCAGCAGTAATGTAGAAAAACATAAGGGAGAAAGTCACACCAACTTCAGGTTACTCTGGAGTGGGAGGGAGAAAGAAAGGAGATGGTACAAGAATATTTTTATTTATTTTTTTTAAGGAGGGGAGGTGCAGGGCGCCTGAGTGGCTCAGTGGGTTAAAGCCTCTGCTTTCAGCTCAGGTCATGATCTCAGGGTCCTGGGATTAAGACCCGTATCTGGTTCCCTGCTCAGCAGGGAGCCTGCTTCCTCCTCTCTCTCTGACTGCCTCTCTCCCTACTTGTGATCTCTCTCTCACTCTGTCAAATAAATAAATAAATCTTAAAAAAAAAAAAAAAAAAGGAGGGGAGGTGTAGAGGGAGAGGGAGGGACACAGAGAGAGAGAGAGAATCTTAAGCACGCTCCACGCCCAGCACAGAGCCCGAAGGCAGGGCTCAATCTCACAACCCTGAGATCATGACCTGAGCCAGAATCAAGAACTGGATGCTAAAGCAACTGAGCACCCCAGGCACCCCGAACACTTTGATTCTTGAAAAATAAAAGGGGGTGGGTATGAAGTAAATATGTTTCAAACCTCAGTGGTAAGGTGGAGAGAAAATGAATCTTGGAAAATGTCTTCAATGCATTCAAGATGAAGAGGAATGCTCCTACTCCTACTTCTGGCCTAACGATCACTGCTAATGTGGACAAATGCCATCCTTCCGTCAGCTTATGAACCAGTCAGAGAGTTTCTCCTAGGACGATGCTGGGCCAACGTCAGTGCTGACTGGATCTCAAGTCTGCTGCTTTCATCCACTCTCTCTCAGGGGGGGGGGGGGGCCNTGCCTGCCTGGAACAGCAGGGGAGTGGGGGGGCTGTCAGTCCATCACCCAATCCCCTCCAGAGTTCTCAGCTGAAATAAACGTGACCTTCTCAGGCAAGCCCCCCCCCCGCCCCCCGAGCTTGTTAACCAGTGGTTTTCAAAATAACAGCATGTAGTGATCATTGAGACTCTGCACTTGGCAAGGGCAGAGATCGCGGCTCCCTCGCGCTTGGTGGCTGGCCCATGTCAGGCAGCAGTTCGTGAAAGCATAAAACCCGAGTAACGGTTTTCTCTGGTTTGTGACTTCACTTGAAAGAACTAGAGAATTTCTTCAGTAAATAGCCACAGGTCTCGAGATTACACAGAGCCCTCAAGTTCATCTGGGATTTCATTTAAGCAAAAGAATCAGCACAGTTCATCAACTAATGCACCTAAAAATGAAATCTTTAAAGTTAACAAGTTAAGAAAATACGGTAGTGCAAACAATGATGCATTCATTGATGAAATGAGACTATCCTCCTGAATTATCTATGCAGGGGGCTGCAGGTTAGTCAGCTGGTCAAGCAGAGGGAAGGGTGACCAGAATGACCATCAAATTCGTTGTCCCCTAGTGCCGAATCCTGGGCGGGGCTGTAATTTTCCGTTGTTTGTTGTAATGAAAAGGGCCCTAGGTATCCATAAAATTGATTCCCAGTCATATTTATTTAATTCTCTAGGATTACTTCTGAGAATCTGGACTAAAATTACTGAGCCATAGAATTTCTGAGCTGGCAGAGACTTTAAAAATTAGCCAACCCACACCTCTTCTTTTTTCCCCCAAGAGAAGGTAGTGTTTCAAAACCTTAATGGCAGCGTTAGGAGTGAGTCTACACCAACAATGCTCCTTTCAGAATCCCCAAACTGGTGGGACTTTGAGGTCTGAGCAATCTTGTTTAATCACAGCAATCCTCAAAGATTTGAGGCCAGAATAGTCAGGGGGGAACGAACAATATCCCTTGTCTTCCTTTCGCTACAATGGCATCTCTGTCTAAAAGAAAGTGCCTTTAGTGGTTTCTCAAATTAAACAAAGTTAATTTTAAATTTACTTCGATTCAAGAGAGCCCTCAGCAGAGCTCATTTATAATACAACTTAGTGGGAGATATGATTAACACTTTCCTTTGCCTCGCTGCGACAACACATGTTTGTTTAACATGTTTGCTGTATTTCAAGGGAATAAATTATATCTGCGAAATATTAAGGTCCGGATAATAACCAGTTTTGATGTCATGGTGTTTTACTATTTACTGCCTTTTTTGGGCAAAGAAAAATGTTTCCAAAATCACAGATTTATAGAAATTCTACTTGGAAGGCATCTTGGAAAGAGTATAACTCACTTATTTTCTAGATCAGAGCTGAGAGAACCATGGGATCAAGAAGTCAGGCAAATGGCATTAAAGCACTCCCTCCACGCAAGCTCTGGAGCGTGGGGCACTGCTGTGTTTGTCTGCTCTGCATATAAATGATGAGGAGAACGTAATGAGTTTTTCTCTCAGTTTTTAAAGGTAGGGTGTCTGGAACACGTGGGTGGCTCAGTCGGTTAAGCGGCTGCCTTCGGCTCAGGTCATGGTCCTAGGGTCCTGGGATCGAGCCCCGTATCGGGCTCCCTGCTTAGTGGGGAGCCTGTTTCTCCCTCTCCTTCTGCCTCCTCCCCCTGCTTGTGCTCTCTCTCTCTCTCTTTCTCTCTCTAATAAATAAAATCTTTAAAAAAATAAAAATAAAAAATAAAGCTAAGTTTTCACGCAATATGAACTTTCGAAGTTATTCCATGAGGTGCTGAGTTCACACCCTGGCCGGTAAATCTGGAAGCTGTACCTGCAGTACCAGAGTAAGTTAGGGAACATTCCAGAAGTTCGGGTACCATCCTGGCCCTCACAACCACCTATACTCAGAGATGGCTAAGGTGGGAAGAATGAGCATGATGAGCTAGAAGGGCAGTGGTAGTGACAGGGTCTCACCTACGAGGATCACGTCACTGGATCAGGAGGCTTGTCACCATCCCTGCTGCTACTGGCCTGTTGGCGTTGTGTGGTATGTGTGGTATGGTGGTGTGATGTCAGGCTGACGACGCTGGGGGTCGGGACAGCCCGATGCCTCAGAGGCTTTTGTTTCCTGTTCTTTCTTAATGGTGACAACCGCCCCCTCTAATGGAGATCTGCTGAAGGAGAATTTTGGGGCTCACATTTTGAGGCTGACAATATAAAAGTTTTCTTCTCTTTGATACTGTCTTTGAGGTACCACGTTGCCGTGATGGTGAGTGCTAAAAAAACACAGGGATGGGTAAGCATACTGAGGTTTCCAGAAGCGTTGAGATGGCAAAAACAGGAACTGGCACACTGAGCCTACTGTTGTGTTCCATGGCGGGGTTTGTTTTCATCACAGCCCCACAATACCATCGTTATACGTAACATTTGAAGAGGGTTGCTCTCTGGTATGAAGGAAAGCATGACACGCTACTCCTTTGACGCTGTGGACCGAGGAGGCTGCTCTGTGGCACTTGACAAGTCAGGGATTTCCGGGCCTCCACTGGACAAAGTGGGTTTGACATTTGGGATCACCGTAATGCTTCTGACCGACGAGAATTTTACCAGCCTTGACTGCTGTGCGCCACTTGACTTGTCTGTTGGCGTTGTCTCTTCTCATCTGCAGACTTATATTCTGCCTTCTGGAATTTCAGCTGCCCTCCTCCAAGGAGAAGTTGTGTAGTTCCATTATTCATGCCCTATGTGCCTCCAATGTCGTGGAGCTGCGTTGACATTTTTAAGAAACCACCTTTTTCTGTGAAGTTATGTTGACTGCCTCATTCTTTCCATCCCTCTTTCTTTCCTTCCTGTATTTATTCATCATTGATTATGTGAGTGGCACCGTGTCCCACGCCGAGGAACATGCAAAGCAAATCTCGGATGTGGTCTCTGCCCCACGGGGGCTTCCAGTCTTGTTGAGAAGACAAGAGGTCCAACCGGAGTAGGATGATCACATATCCTGATTTTTCCAGGACGGTTCAAAATACCTATCTTCCTGCTGAAATGGTTAAGAGCACCATCTTCACTCCAAAGCATCATGGTTTGGAAAATAAATGATACCATCATTTTCCACATAAACCATGAGTAGCAAAGAAATGGTTAAGATTTACTGGTAAACTAAACAAAGGTAATGTGTGCTACGGGAATGCAGAGAAAGGAGAAATCAGGGCAGGCTAGGACACTGCAGAATGTCTCACAGTAGAGACCGTGAGGCGTGGCCAGACCTCGAAGAGCTGGATATGTTTAGAGAGAAGAGGAAGAGTGTTGCAGTCCCAGAACGCAGCATAATTCAGAGTCCGTGCTGAGAATGTGACCCCTAAGCAACAGTGTCAATGCTGGGCTGGCTCGTCTTCGAGGAAGGAGCACTGGGACACATGGTTGCAAGGAGAGAGAAATCCAGTAATGGCGAGTCTGGAAGAGGCCAGAGTTTGGACGTGACTTAGCGGGCAAAGATGGGTTAGGGGGGGAAATGGCAGGAAATTTTGGTTTGTAAGTCTAAGTGTTACTTGGCCACATGCTAATACAGCAGGAACTCGAGGGGGAAAGGCAGGGCAGGAGGATATTTACAGAGATTTTTTTTTTCCAGACCATCAAGGCCAAGGTGATGCACAGCTGGTTTAGGATTTTAAAAGTGATGAGGGACCGAGGACAAAAACTGATGGGCCCGGGTGAGTAGGCAGGATTAGGCGCAAAGGCAAAAAGGCGCCAAGGAGGATTCTGAGCGTTCAAACTATAAAAAGCAGAATGTTGCTGTCTCTGCCAACAATGTGGTTGTGAGGGGATGTTAGGTCAGAAGCCCATGCTGCTGTTCAGGGGGTGTGCTGTGCAAGTAAGGACACACATGAGTCTTTCAAAAGAAGCCAGGCCGCAAGCCCTGCGATTAAGCTGGAATGTTCTGCATGTCTTAGTCCACACTGTCAACTGTCTCATTTGCTCCTGACTTCTGTGCCCATTTCTAATCAGGATCAGCCCCCACTTAGTTGCACATGGCTACACTGACAGTCTGGGTGGTGTTGAAGAGGTGTGAGAGGGATGTACTTAACTGGATTTGTTCCGGGGTCAAAGGCACACGGTTGATGAGGGGAAGTGCAGGTTCTGAGAACTACCAGGAGCTGGCCATGGAGAGGTATCAAAATCTCACCAAGAGCCAGATGCAAGAAAGAAAAACCTAGAAACACAGTCAATGTAACAAGAGACTTGAGGGTTATGAGCAGCCCGTGGGAAGACCAAACGAGTCCAAGAGGCAGCTTCTCTCTCTTCTAAGAATGCTTTTAACAGGATAGATGCAGCCATGCTTGCTTTTAGACAAAGATGTCTTAAAGGCGGCCAAAATCGATGACAGCTTTCAGTTCAATTTTAAATGAAGATCTATGGATTTTCAAGGGTTTTTCTTAATGGAAGCTGACATACACCCTTAATTTTTGTGTGTGGTACTACAGGGACTAGGAGTACTCCACAGTCATTTGCACACACACCTTTAGGGCAGAAATTCGTGCGAGTCTCAACTCCTGCGTCTCTCAGATTTTTGAGGCATAGCTTGTAGGAGACAGTCAATAACTGTTCATGGAACGGAAGAGAAACCTGTGTCAGATCACTGGCGCCCAAGACAGGTCCAGGAGAAAAGCTATAAGGAGTGTAATTTGACCCGCTGTGGGCTTCTTAAAGTGGGAAAGAAAACAGAGATGTGGCTTTGTTGCCTTACGATGCTGGTGAGTGTCTTGGATCAGCCACACCATTGAGGGATCCACACAAAAAAAGGCAACAGGCCACAAAAACACTGCTTTCGATTTCCAGGGCCATGGTTGGCCTGTATGGTGCCGCTGTGCAAACCAGGAAGGCTCCCCTTCCTCAGGACGTTTTACTTGTGCCTGCCAGAAAACTGTCATAATAAAGAGACACATCGGCAATGTCGACAACGGGAAGGGTGCCCGTGACATTGCACAATGCACAGTCACGCTGGAGTGGCCCTGTTTGGGCTACAGAAACCTCTCTCTTTTGACAGGAGGCAGTTTTTGTCAACCCAGGCAGTGGTGTTAAAATGCAAGTTTTGTAAGAATTTGGGATTGGGAGTTAGAGTTGAAACCTTGTGGGTTAGCCCACAGCTGGTTCCTGTCCATTCTGTGAGAGGCTGAATAAAGAGCCACGAGAAGCTGCAACCGTCTTAACAAATCTCTCCCCATTTCCACGTGCTCCTTATGTAGCCAGCAGATGGATCTGGAATTTTGAGGAAGGTGAGATTAGATTCCTTTGTTGAGCTTATGGAAGACCAGTGACAAAGCACGGACAGACTTCTGACTTGCTGTGGCCCCAACCCCCCAAATTCTGATTCATCAGGTCTTTGGGGAGGCCTTCAGAAGCCTGGGAAGAAACTTCAAGAAGTGCAGCTCTGGCTGAAAACCCCTGGGGTGTGTTTCCCTGGTAGCTACACTCACGGAGTTCAACACTTAAAGGAAAACAGGTTGGTGAGGTCTCAAGGCCCATCAACTCAGAACAGACTTTAAACAGTTCTGGGGACAAGATGCTTGACCCAATGTTTTATTTAATTTCGGTCTCCTTAAACTTATCCTGTAGTTAACCTTCTCCATCCCCTTTGCATTTGATAAACTTCTCATCCTTCATGGTCTAGTTCAGAGTTACCTATTCCGCAAGGCCTTCTCTTTCAGGGCTGTCCTCCTCTGTGCGCTCTCCCTCCGTTCAGTAGTGGGTGATACTGCGAAGGTTCTGGTGTTCTCATGACTGATCCAGTACTGGAGAAGCAGCAAGAATCACGGCTTTGGTGTCACGCATGGTCAAGAAGTTGGCTACACGGAGTGTGCTGAACTCGCGATCGAAAGACTGGCCGTGAGCTTGCCATCAACGGGGACCACGCTTTTTTCAAGCCTTTAATGAGAAGGCCATATGGAAAACTCTACAGTATTTGCTTAGTGATCCAGATGTGAGAGTTGTGCTGAAGTCTGGAAAGGCCTTTCTGCCAGCTTGGTAAACGAAGCCGGTCCTCAGGGAAGTCCTGGGGAGGCACTTCAGGCAGGCATGAAACCAGGACCCTTGTGTAACACAACAGCTACAAGTAATTTCCAGCCCTGGAGGTTCAAAGGACGAGAGCCTTTGACACATGCTATCTTCTCATTTGTTCCAGGAGAGAAGTAGGGCAACCTTTAGAAAAAGGGCTGTTCTTGAGGAAAGGGAAGGAGAGCGAGTTTCACAGGATGGCTTGTATGCTAGAATCAGCCGTCGGCATCAGCAGCTCGATGGCACGGCTTCCCAAGGGCGGAGTGAGACCACCTATGCCACCGTCACCCGCTGTTGCTTGTCCAAAGTCAGGTTTCTGGGACTACCCTACACTTACTGAACCAGTCCCTGAGGAGGGGACCCAGAAATCTGAACTTTGGTTCAAAATACCTCAGGTTATCCTGATACATACTAAAATATGAGACTCGCTACAGAAGGGGTAGAATACACAGGGCTCTACGCATAGAATGGCCAAGATTCCGTATCACCTGTCACTGGGTCTCCATAGAAAGTAGGAAAGTAGAACCACAATAACAACTACGTAAGAGTTCCCGAGCTGAGAGACAGCTATGTATGTGATATAATTAGAGAGTTGTTACATATTATTTTGCTGTTATATATTATGCAGTTTATCCTGTTTTAAGCTGATCTGTTATGTAAAAATATGAACAGATAAATTAACAAATGATTATGCATCTTCCAAAAGGAATCTTGAATTAGAGCATTCATCAGTTGGTTTCAATTGCCAAACAGTTCGGCTAGAATTAAATTTACAGACAACTTTGAAAAATTACTTACATGCAGTGTGACTTCCAAGCTCCACGTATTGGAAGAGTCTCAGAAGTTTCTCTTTTCCTTAGGGAGGGGATCACATTTCTGTTCTCCCTTGCACGATGGGACCCATTCTCACTAGCTTCAGGGGAGGCCTTGCCCTTGAAGTTGCTGAGTAAACTGAGCCATAGCTCTACCCTTTACCCAGAAATTCACTTTGAATGTGCCCTGCATACACAGTAACCGACTGGTCATTTTAAATAACTAGTATAGCCACCTTCCTTGTGGAATTTATAAAGGATCCAAAAATGCTAAATTTTCCTACAGAAATTGAAAGTTGGGACACCTTTCTGCTTTCCTTTCAGATACTGCTCAGAGAAGGAAAGAACTGTGCTAGATAGTGGCTTTGGAGCCAGACAGCCCTGGGGCCAAATCCCAGCTCTACCACCTACTACGGGTTTATCCTTAAGTTACTTAGTTTCTCAGAGCTTCAGTTTCCTCTCCTGTAAATGAAGATAAAATCACCGACAGCGTGAGGGTCTTCACATCCAAGCTGATGGCCCATCCTTGACCTTACAGACAGTTCCCAGGATACATAGAAGTATCAAGGAATAAATAATAAATCGGAGGTAAAGTCCACTGCAACTATGTTAATTTACGTCTCTGTAAGGTCAAATCAAGAGCAGAATGATGTGCAGTAAAAAAGGAAAATCGGGGCGCCTGGGTGGCTCAGTGGGTTAAAGCCGCTGCCTTCGGCTCAGGTCATGATCTCAGGGTCCTGGGATCGAGGCCCGCATCGGGCTCTCTGCTCAGTGGGGAGCCTGCTTCCTCCTCTCTCCTCTCTCTCTGCCTGCCTCTCTGCCTACTTGTAATCTCTCTCTCTCTGTGTCAAATGAATAAATAAAATCTTTAAGGGCGCCTGGGTGGCTCAGTGGGTTAAAGCCTCTGCTTTCGGCTCGGGTCATGATCTCAGGGTCCTGGGATCGAGGCCCGCATCGGGCTCTCTGCTCAGCGGGGAGCCTGCTTCCCCCTCTCTCTGCCTGCCTCTCTGCCTCCTTGTGATCTCTCTCCCTCTGTGAAATAAATAAATAAAATCTTTAAAAAAAAAAAAGGAAAATCGAAGTATTTTGAAAGGACTCCTATGGACCCTACAAGTCCCCAGAGTTGTGGGATAAAACGCGAGGTTTTGGTGGTCAGTTCGGCAGAGTCTCTGAGAGGGCGATGCCCACTCTGGTCGGGCTTTCTATTCTTGCTAGAGGCATAGTTAAGTTTCTGGAGGCCCACCAGCCGAGGAGAGTTCCCCCGCAGGGAGGCTGTGACCCCCATGGCTACCATCAGCGCTGGCTGCCCGCCGGGAGAGCCGCAGTTTGGGTTTATGCTTGTGCTCATGTGTTGCAGGGAATAAACTAAGAGCAGCTGGTCGGGTCTTTCACTTGACAGGCGGACAGAATTTCCTCTGAATGCAAGAAGATTCAAGAATCTAGTATAGCTTGATAGTAATAAAACTTTCTCAACTAATCACAATGAAGCTGAATTAAAAACCAGAACCCAGGTCCTAAAAATTGCTTTATAGCAACTGTATTTTCTGAAGAGCATTGGAGATCCCAGGATTACGTCAATATTTAGATAACTCTCACTAAGGCAAACTGTACGGGCTCCCGGCATCTGACAGCAAGAATGAGCTGGTCTTCAGAGGAGAACATACCTAGGTACTGACCTCCCTCCTATGTTCTGGCCATGAAATCAATTCTCAATTCAATCCAAGATACTAAACTTGCCTCAGCCTTAAAATCTAAAGCTCCACTTAATAAGATCATAAGTTGCTTCTTTCCAGAGGTAAACTCAAAGTGTTCAGGTGACTGCTTCTAATTAAAGATCCTTTCATCATAAATACTTTGGGTCATATTTATAAATGAATTTTTAATGAATTACCAATAAGTGTTAACCACCATAAAACAAATGAAAATACGTGAAAAGTGTGATCTCTACAAAGAGACTTATATTTTAGTTTCAAGATACTATCATGGGAAATATTAATTATCACTACAAAGAGCCTTGTTAATAATCCCACAATAAATTCTTCTTCTGGGGCACCTGGGTGGCTCAGTCGTTAAGCATCTGCCTTTGACTCAGGTCATGATCCCAGGGTCCTGGGATCAAGCCCTGCATCGGGCTCCCCGCTCAATGGGAAGCCTACTTCTCCCTCTCCCAGTCCCCCTGCTTGTGTTCCCTCTCTCGCTGTGTCTCTCTGTCAAATAAATAAATAAAATCTAAACAACAGTCCCCCTGCTTGTGTTCCCTCTCTCGCTGTGTCTCTCTCTGTCAAATAAATAAATAAAATCTAAACAACAACAACAAAAAACCCAAAACTCTTCTTCAGTCCAAGTCTCTTCTTATTTATAAGCATATTACAGATTTTCATTCATCTTTCCCCTCCACTCCTGTTTTAATCAGCCCAATTACTTCATTTGAAACAAAACTCAGCCCCTACTGTTACTTTTAGTTTTAATATCTTATAAAATTGTCCAGTCTTTGTAAATTCCTAGGTTGTAGAATTTCTGAATTTATACGGTATTGGTGTATTATCTCTGAAAGGATAAAGGAAGAAAGACAGTGTTTAATATTTGTAAAATCTTGTCCAACTCTGTGGCAGACACCAGCAATGGCACGGTTCTGTCCCCTTACATACAAAGAAGACATTTTTTTCACCTTCCCATGATTTCAATTCAAAAGACTTGGGTTAGGGAAGTAAACTTCCCTTTTTGTCTCTACCAATAAATAGCAAGAAAAACCAGGGAGAGTTATATTATAAGACCTTTAATTACTAGCTACTTTCAAAGACCACTTTATAATATGTGGGTTAATGAACTTTGAGCTAGTCAAAGTATGGTTATGTATGTAAAGAAAAAAGTACTAGGGAATTAACAGAGTTGTACCCAAATTTACACTGAATTTTGGGTTCCTTTTTTTTTTTCTTTCATTGGCATTTTATTAACTGGTAGAAATTCACAATATTTTGATGTCAATCATTTCAAATCGGTTGAAGACATAGGGATGGGTCTTTGGTATAAGAACCATTATGTCAATAAATGAAGGCCAAAGTCAGGATAAAAAAATAAGTCCTATGTCTGTTCACTCACATAGCACATATTGATGGAAACCCTACTATATGCAAAGCTCTTAGTGAAGCACAAAAGGTAATACAAAATATTTAAGACAGAGCTTGTCCTCAGGGTGCTCATGAGAAATTATCAGAATAAATCAGGTAAAAATGTTGGCTGACCATTAAAAACAGAATGTCCTTGTAAGAAAGACAAATCGGATACCACAAACTTTGAATAAAGATTTCAGGGGGAAAGAAGATAGGAATGTATATAGTAATTTCTGAAGAGAGTAATTATGGAGGCTTTTTAGCTTTCTATACATTTCTATGGTTTGGAATTTTTACAAGCATGTACTATTTTTGTAACTAGGGGAAAAATCTAGATCAAAATATACACATTTGGGCGCCTGGGTGGCTCAGTGGGTTAAAGCCTCTGCTTTCGGCTCAGGTCATGATCTCAGCGTCCTGGGATCGAGGCCCGCATCGGGCTCTCTGCTCAGCGGGGAGCCTGCTTCCTCCTCTCCCTGTCTCTCTGCCTGCCTCTCTGCCTACTTGTAATCTCTCTCTCTGTGTCAAATAAATAAATAAAATCTTTAAAAAAAAATAATACACATTTATGAGTAAATACCACAAGGAAACAAGGGAATACACAGTATTTGTTGACTTAAATTGGTGACTTATAGTTGGATTTCTTTCCGTTTTAAAGTGTTTTTGTTGTTTTAATAGAATTATAATGCCAGATTTAATTCAACAATAAAATAATATGGAAATTTTAATTTCTTTGACTTGAATAATCTGTGTTATTGTGTATTAGGAGCAGAAGCCTTGTTACTATTGTTATTTCTAGCTTAAGAGGAGGGCTGTGAAGAAAATGAAGGCACATTCTCTATTTCTTTGTGTAAGATGCATTTTCAAACTATTGTATGATGACCAGTCTCAACTGAAAATGGTAGAACAAACCCCTATCACTCTACCTGTAATGACATATTTCATTACCATCTATTATTAGGGTAACTCCTCTACTGTCATTAAAATGGAACATGGTCACTTCCGGTTCCCTAATTTCTAAATACTTTCATACTGTTAATACACTGTCCTGAAAAAAGAAAATGAGAACAATTCTTGGTGACATTTCAGTGTGTTTGAAAGCTTCAGCATGAAAAGCATCATCAACCTTGACCCTCGTGTTTCTAGAAGGCTCCAGCCACATTAAATCGAAATGGGACCCTTCCTGACTTTAGCTGGTCTCAGTTACATCACTGACCATTTTTCAAATTCAGTAATCTAGTTTTTAGTGTCACTTCAGGCTGAATCATTCTTTTCAGAAATGACACAGATTATAGTATCTCTGTAGCTTTTCCTATTTAATACAACTTAACTGTCACTTCAAGTGAAAAAATTCTGTTGGAGAATGAGAAATTTTCTGTTAGTCAAGGCTTATGTCCTTCTGGCCACGAACAAAGGCTGTTTGGTACTTGCTAACTCCATTTAAAAGCCACATTATTTTGTAAAGTTAATTATGGGTTTCCAAGTATACTTTAAGTGCTATTAAATTCATTTACTCATTTTGCAAGATAACGGGGAGCAGGAGTGGGGAGGGAAGGTGCTCCGTGTCCAGTCCCTGGCTGCAACCCAAGCAAGGCAGTGACTAAGGCGGTAAGACATCCTTATCAGCAATTTGAGTGTAAATTAAGGCCTGATCCAAATTCCATTTTCATGGCAGTTGTGTTTATATTTGAGAATTCATTTACGTTCTTTTTTGAAAATAACATTTAAGGACCTTTGTTACCTAAAATTACGTTTATCAGAGTTCTGCATAAGGACTTTTTAAAGTGAAGAAATAGGTTTAGGATGTGGAACTGGATATAAATGAACAGCTACTCCTACAGGCACCTGCACAGCTACTGTGATGTGTGGAGATCGGGTGTGTGTTCACAGTGCCGAGTGGGAGAGACTCACAGTTTTCTCTGCACGTAACTCGCATGACTCTGCGCACAGAACCAGAGGGAGCAGAGCAGGCCAGGAATGGGTGGAGAGGCGCAGGGTTTGGCTTCACTTTTCAATTTAAACTTAAACGGTCTTTAGAAGCCATGATTTAGGTAAAGCAACTTCCGAACTTTGGAGGGAACTGTTTTCCTTTCTTTTCCAAAAGGCATCATAGTTTTATCCTTATTTACAACTAAAAATTTAAGTCAAGATCCTATTTTGATGAAGTTCTTAGTTAGAATTACTAAGAGGAAAGATACTGTCTTAAGAGAAACTTAAGGAAAAACTTCTCGGTTCTGCCGCAGAACAAAGTGGCTCTGAAATCATGATTTTAACAAGCCAGCGTCACCCTGAAATACCAAATTCCAGTGATATTTGGGGTGCTGAGTTACAGAGCTCATACCCCAAAGCCACACCAGTGGGTAAACCGCCAAGAGCAAATTAAAGTAGCCTCTCGTCAGGTGCCTACAGTTTCAGCTGCATCTTTATGAAATGAAGGCAAAGCTCAACAAAGAACCCATAAAATGAAATGATGCAGACCAACCTTTTATTGCACCCACAATATTTTGGTCTAGTCCTTTCCGGTTGTCATTGAGTCCTCTTTTCCTCTTCCCATTGGGTAAGGAGTTAGCCAAAGTCTTGTCATCAAAAAATGCACACACCAGCTTTCTAAACAGAAGGCTTCCTGAGCGAGTGTAGTTTGACAATATAGAGTCCAGCTGTGATTTAGGCATGAACACATCAAAGCCTTCAGCAAGTTGCACTTCTGGCTACCAAAAGAACATAAATATTTCATTAAAAGCAACATTTGAAGCATTTGACTTTGGGCGTATGCGCAACAAAAAACCCATCGCTAGCTATTGCAATGTCCGTATCCTACAAACGATGTGGTTTCGGCTTCGTGCACCAGCGTTTGCGATTTATAAAACCAGTGACCAGTTATTACTCACAAAATAAGATGCTCTAATTCCAGCATTAAGTCTCTTCCAAAGCAACGGACAGGAGCACGCTGAAAATGCATTCTTGTCCTCAGAAACAGTCAAGAGAAGGCAGATCAACACAAATTCATAGAACTGTAGAACTACAGGGGACTTGAGATATCTGGGTGAAATACCATCTTTTTTTTTTTTTTAAATGAAGGAACTAAGGTCCAAATAGATCGTAACAAAATTACTTTAAAATAATCTGAATGTACTCAGTGCATGCACTTGACAGACTACTTTCTCCTACATGAAATAATTTCCTTTCATTTGCCTAAGCACACAAATATGGGGCTACCCAGAGGCCCATGCTCTTTTACTCTGCTAGTGGTTTTCAGCTGTGGGGCTGTATTTTTTTTCTCCAGTGAAAACTTATGGAAACTAATCCATAAAATAAATAGAAACGATGAGTAGGTGCCTCAGGCAGTTTGATTCTGCCTCTCACCCCTACTTCTGGGAGGAGAAGTTGAAGCAAGGTCCCAGAGCACCACTCAAAAACCAACGCACTGGTCACCCTGCTTCCCTGTCAGGGATTTTCTGCCTGGGCTGCCGGAGCAGAAGACCCATAAGGCGCCTTTCAACTTGGACTCTGTGTAGTAGGATATGAGCTCAGATGGTAATAATGTCTTGTCTGTCAGCACTCCATGGACGCTTACACCTTGTCTTTTCCTCCGGCAACCCAGTGAACACTTGATTTTCAAAGCCTTTGCTAACTCCTTCCTTCCCGTGGAGGTGGCCATGCACTCTGCCACTGGTCTTTATGTGACATACACATGTGGATGTGCTTATTTTACTATATAATTGCTTATTAGATTGTGGCCCTTCCTGATGCCTGCAACTCAGACTTTGTATCTCTCAGGCCTGGCACATAGTAAGTACTCAATAAATTCTTGAATAGATAAAAGTTCATGAGTCATAATCTAAACTAGTAAGTCATATAGTGTTGATTGTAACATGATAACTCTCAAATAATAACTTTAATATGAAGAATCGCAATTGGTAAACGTTCATTAGGAAAAAAGAAAATCTCACTTAAGTAAGATGTATTATAAAAGCTGATTTTTGGATAATCATACTTGTTACTTTATAAATCTGGTACTACTTTAGATTTTTAAAACCATATTAGAAACAAGAGGATCTGGGATTTGTTTTTCTCCTGGAGAATAGAAATTATTACTTTTATTTGTCCTAGTGCTTCTCAAAATGCCTAGCATATTATGGTCACAGTGCAGAGGGCGTAAATGTTTCAGATGATGCAGGAAGTGTGGGCCCTGCCCTTGCCAAATGCTATTCTCGACTGGATTATCCACGTCATCTCATTTCTCTGCTTCACTTTGCCTTTCAACTTTTGTTCCCTGGATGCTTGGTAAACATTGTTATGTGAAGAGTACTATCAGACTGGTTGCTGAGTTTTGGGTCCTGCTGCTGGTAAAGGGTGTGTAGGGGCATTGCTGGCAGCCAGAGGCTGTGCCCCTGACTCCTGTCCCACACCGGGTGCTCCATGCATATTTGTTGAATGATTTGATGTGGAAATATTAGATGGGGAGAATTTTACCATCATCATCTAAGATGAAGTTTTATTCATAACCAGAATTTTGCTATGCCTATCAATGGCTGCATTCAGACTTACTCCAAATCAATTGAGCTCAGATTTTTGCAAAGTGCGCCGATATCATTTAAAAGTCATTAAAAAAGGAATCCCAATTTACTTTACAGAAGCAGCTGCTTGTAGCTATATGGGGGGCTAAGGAGGTATAGAAGCTTTTGAAGGTTCAGGAGTCAAAAGGGAAAGACAGCAGCCGCTCTGGTCTGAATACCATCAGCAGGGTGCTTCACACTCAGCTAGCCAACCTGAGATTCCCAGACCCTGCCCAGGGCCCACCCGGCAGGACTTGATCCTGGTTTGAGGACTGCGGACCTGATCTAGCAATCAGGCAAAAATAAGCCCCTCCTTTCTTCACAGACTCAGTCTGTTCTACCAAATATGTTTCCAGCACTTTCAGCACTGCATTTATTTGGTGGGGGTTTCTGTTTCTCATGAGAAGAGGAGCTCTTTTGTACTCAGAGAGCCAAATGCCCTGTCACTGCCCAATAGGTTTTCGTCAGAATAAACAAAACGCTATGTAAGAATTCATTCAAAATTCATTCATTCAAAAATAATATTGATTTAGAGACCTTCCGGCCCCACGCAAAGGGAGAGTCTGCCCTGCCGCGGCTCAGCGTACCGGGGCGGCCCTGGCGCTCATGCAAGGCAGACTGCTTGGAGAGCACTGAACTGAGTCAATACGCTACTTATTGTGTGTGTGGCTCCACGTGCAGGAGTTTCAGGTCGGGCTCCCCAGATGAGATAGATACATAAACATCTGTCACATAAAGCTCAAAGTGCTAAATGCTACCAGAGAGGTTCTGGGCGCTGGGCAGCATGTGGTGGGTGAGGAGTGGGTGGGGTTGGGGAAGGGACAGGATGTCATTTCATGAGGGCCTTAAGGCAGCATCTAGGAGACAGAGATGCAGTTGCCGTTTCTAGAGTTTGCTGTGATTGCTAAGACTGAGTATCGGAGGTTTCTGTGGAGCCAGGAGACTCCCTATGGGATCATATAGTGTCTTGATTTCTGAGACGCCGTCCTAATGCAGAAGCTGTCAGGGCTTCCTGCTTCACTTTCTACGGACGGACAAATACTGTTATTTTGAAGTGTTACCAGATCAAGGTACGTGCACTTGCCCAGTTATGAGCCGCGTACAAAGGAGTCAGCTTTCTGACCTGCGGCCATAGCAGCAGCAAGAGCAGAGGTGACTTGTATTTGGCCCCTTCCGGCTCTCCAGCCCTTTCTCTCATGCAGATTTCGTGGCTCCTTGTAAAGGAGCGCCAATGCCTTGTCTACAAGGGGCCAGAAAGCAACAAACTCCTTCAAAAAAGAGGGTTGCTTTATTTTCTGAGACACAAAGAAAACTAATCTCGAATTTTCGCTATGAAACCTTCTGATTTCCTCCATTTTATAAATAAAATCACCATGCATGACTATCATGTAATGAACTGTAACTGTGCATGTATATTTAAAAACAGGTTAAAACTCCAATTGTATCGTTGGATCGCCTCTTTTTGCTTACTGGTGCTGGTTTAAATGAGCTCTCTTTGCTTACTAAGAATGGCTGTGATAGAAACCACACTATTCCAAATGAATATCATTTTACAAACTAGACTTTCTTTGACAGCGTCACTCCCCACTATTCAAGCAAAAACAGGTCGCTAATACACTAACTGACAGATTCTATTGTTTACTGAGGTAGTTTGATCTCTAAAGGATGACATCCAAAGTGTGGGGTGGAATTTACAACACTTAGAGTCCTCATCTTAAGAGTTAAGAGTCTGAATTCGTGCTATAAATTTGGATTTTCATGGATGTCTTGCCCATTTTTGGAACTGCAGCTACTTAGCACCAGACCATATCAAACATTGGATTTTCCTTATCCGGTGGCATGAGGTTCTATACCCGGCGGAATCTGGAAGCAAAAACCACTTGTAGTTATAATGACCCTTAAAAATGTTCACAGACTCAGGCCTGGGGGCATTAACTCTCCTGTTTCTCCTTGCATTTCAGTTGAGGCCTTCCTTTGCTTAGTAGAAGTTGGGGGCAAGATCTAGTATGGGTGGGTGAATCCCCTAACCAGGTAAATTAAAAGATTTCCCCCTCAGTCCCTATGAGTGAGGGTATCATGTGATTCCCCTATACAATCTGAAGAAAAACGTAAAATAATTTTAAAGAGCTCATATCAGTGAATCACAGAGGGAACAATTCTGATAGAGGCTATTTTCCAGAAGGTATTATCAATGCTGAATTGTAGTATAACATGTAAATAGCTAAATGTGGTCCCTGGTTAAAAGAGTAAAAAACAACTGAGTGAATATTCATACTGGACATTAACCTCAGATTTTCAATTGCCAATTAGTAAATTACACAAATAGTTGGTATACTCCACTGGCTAGCTAGTTGAGCTTCAGACTGGCTTAAGAAAAAAAAAAACAAACAAACCATCAATGAATAAGCAGGATTCTGTGGAATAAGACTAACTGATTTGGGGGCTAAAAACACATAACGGATTTTACAAGACTGTTTAAAGACTGTGAATTTAGTCTTTCTGCTCCTACTACTTTCATATGCAATGATCCTTTATTCTCATTTAGTATTTATTTTGTAGTATGTTAGATGTATTTCTAGGCAAATGAGCTTTAGTTTATGAAAAGAAATTTTAAAAAACCACAAAAGCCTCACACAATGGATTTTATTTTGCTCATGAATGTGATCTGGTTCAGTTTGGGAAAAACTGAAATAATTTCCTCTAACTCAGGTCTGCTCCAGGTAGATTTAGCAGGAGCCACTACTACTGTTTATTAAATGCAATGCCATCATGATGGCCAGGGAGCCGACACCCATGAGAATGCACCAGATCGCAAGGCAGGCCTGCTGCAGCCAGTCGAGCTGGGAGCTGGGAGTCTGAGTGTCAGTGGGGCAGGGTCTCCACCTTGGACGAACCATAGCAAGACTCAGTTGTAAGGTGGATGCTCTGTAGTAAGTAAAAAATGCCCGGCAAAAGTTCCATCACCATCTATACACTAGCGTATGTGTAAGGCTGAACTGGATAAAAATGACAAGAAGTCATTAAAGGGCCAAACCTTTACAGATTTTTTTTTATTGAAAAACTTCGGGTAGAACTAAGCATTTAACTTTAGAAAATACAATACAATTTGGCCCCTTGAAATTTCTCCATGCACTTGCATAATGAGACACTCCAAAGTATTTTGGAGAGGTTTTCAGCTTTTTCCTTCCTCAGGTAGTAAGTTAATGACTCGAAGCCCTATGGCTTGCTTTATGCTAAAGATATCTGAGCCCAAATGTTGAGGATGTAAGATTTTAGCCACTGCCATCTCGCTTCTTCCATCCTGACTCCAGGGCACCTGCTCCTCGGAGAGCCTGTACTTGACCCTCCAGGCAGAGGGCCAGTTCTGCTCTTGAAGCTCCTCTGCCCTCTTCTGACAGCCACGACTAGACCTCACATCATATTACACCGTTACTCTTGCTTCTGTATTTTCCCCCTATGACCCTTGCAGGGCAAGGACTATTTTCCTCCATTTAGGCACGCCCCAGAAAATGGAGAGGTCATTAACATTACTCACTACTCCACATTCCAGGCCCTAGGCTAACCCACATGAAGTGGATTTTTCTAACTTTATCCTCACCCCGCGAAGTGTCTGTTTTATTATCCCCAGTTTGAAGATGCAAAAAGTAAGGCTTGGAGAAGTCAGGTAACTTGTTTAAGATTATCCAGCTAATTAGAGATGAAGCCAGGAATTGAACCCAAGCAGTTGGCACTGGAACCTTCTCTCTCAAGCACATACTGCCTTAAGTTCAGCGTGTCAGTGAGTAAACAGTCGCCTGCTTGACTGATTTGCTTTACTAGTTCCCAGTGGATAACATATTTATTAGGCTAAGGAGGTGTTAAGAAAACAGATTCTGATTTCAGAAGTTACTTCTGTTGAGAGTAGCAATACATTTTAAATTATTTTTAGAAGAATGACTTAGTATAAACATTAATGAAACAGTTGATGGGTAGCCGTAGATTTATCTTCTGAAAACTTTTAAATTCAGATAATCTAGGATTATTGGAAAATATTCATAATAATTCCAATTAAGAGAAAAGGGTGGGGCGCCTGGGTGGCTCAGTGGGTTAAAGCCGCTGCCTTTGGCTCAGGTCATGATCTCAGGGTCCTGGGATCGAGGCCCACATCAGGCTCTCTGCTCAGCAGGGAGCCTGCTTCCTCCTCTCTCCTCTCTCTCTGCCTGCCTCTCTGCCTACTTGTGATCTCTCTCTCTGTGTCAAATGAATAAATAAAAAATCTTAAAAAAAAAAAANGAAAAGGGTGTTCTACTATTAAAAATTATCATAAACATATATATGTATTTTTGTTTTTGTTTTTTTTTAAGTAGGCTCCATACCTACCCTGAAGCCCAACATGGGGCTCAAACTCATGACTCTGAGATCAGAGACCTGGGCTGAGATCAGAGTTGGGTGCTCAGCCAACAAAGCCACTCAGGAGCTTCTCATAAATATATTTTTAAAAATTGATCTGAGTGTTTCACCAAAGCCAAAAAACAAGCCAAATCAAAAAGCAACAACAATGAAACAAACTTAAACCACATATATCCACCCTGAAAAACACAACTTGGTATAACCAACTAAATAGGAAAAAACAGGGACTGCAAAAAAATCGTGGCTGCCCTTTCTCAGTACTGGCAGAGCATAGAGTGGAGAAAGAAAGAAGGAAATATTGTATTTAAATTTGAAATTCGGTTTTGGGTTTTGGGCTCCTGGTTTGGCTTCTGTGGAACTTAGGCTTAAATTTTATTTAATGTGCTAATTTAAAATGGGGCAAATAATCCTGCCCCAAAGTAGAAACATTTCTGGCCACTCTATTTCTATAAACAGTATTTATTCATGTGTATTTGTTCATTCATATGTACATTTCTGTTTATTTAACAAACGTTTAGATTTGTCCCTGTAAGGTACTCAGCTAGGACTGCTATAGTTTAAAAAAGAACCGATATTTATTGAGTGTTGAACATGTACCAGGAACTATTCTAAGTGCTTCACGTAGATGACTTCATGTAACTCTTCCAGATGACCAGTTCTAGGAGGTCCGCGTTCCTATTATTCCCATTTTATGGAGAGAAGACTGAGGTGAGGGGTTACATGGCTGAGCTTCTTGCCCAGGCAGCCTGATTTCAGATTTAACCATTCACTTCTCTCCTAGAAACTTCAAGTAAACAGAGTAAACTGTCTTAGTCCCACCTTCCGGTACTCCTCATACAACAATTGTCCTGTGACTGTTACTGAGTGGGGGTCCCGTACAGCAACGGAGCTAGAACAGACGCCCAAGTGTGTCGCTTGGTGGGTAAGGGCAACAGCAGACCTGGGTGTGAGGACCAGCTCTACCTTTCTGGCTGGGAGCCTGTGCGGGCTACGTAAGCCCTTTATGCCACCATGTCCTCATCTACAGGACCAGTGATGACACCTTGGAGAGTGAGGATGAAAGTGACATAAAATTACTGAGCCGAGGGGGGCATACAAATACTACTATTATCACATAGCCCCTGCTCTGGAGAAACTAGCATTCCTTCCTGGAAGGAAGGGAAATCATGTAAATAATTACAGACTAGTATAGGAAGTTCTATAAAAGAGATTTATGTTGGGAGTGCCTGGGGAGCTCAGGTGGTTGAGCATCTGACTCTTGGTCTCGGCTCAGGTCGTGATCTCAGGGTCGTGAGATCGAGTCCCACGTTGGGCTCCGTGCTTGGTGGGGAGTCTGCTTGAGATTCTCTCTCCCCCCTCCCTCTGCCCCTGCTGTCAGTGCTCTCTCTCTCTCCCTCCTTCCGTCTCCCTGTGCCCCTCCCCCCACTCCATGCATGCATGAGTGCTCACTCTCTCAAATAAATAAAGAAATCTTAAAAAAAAAAAAAAAAGAATGACATTGGAGCCCAGGGCAGGGGTACTGAGAGGGATAATAAGGAGAGAACGAGGAAATGGAAGTTAAGGTGAAGAGAGGTTTCTAGTTAAAGCTGAGCCCTAAACCTAAAGTTTCCAAAGTTTATTTTGTATACTGTGCTTTGTAAAAATGCAGCTGCTTCATCGTTTGCAGACTAAGTCACATTTATTGAGTACCTGTTTTATGCCAGGCCCTGCAGGAGGGCAGTCTCACATGCTCTCTATCATTTAGTGTTGACAACACTCGGAGGGTCAGTGCACTTGGCTTTGATGAGAGCGCAGTGTTTTTCCACATCAAGTAGGGGTAACCGTTGTCGCTCAGATGACGGGTGGTCTCCCTGCAAGGCCCTGCATGGCCCCTAGACAAACCTGTATTGGGGTGACCCTAAAAGTCACGCTGCAAAACAGAGGACTTAATACACTGTGAATTAGAAAAAATTAATTTGAATTTTTACACATAATGATGCCGTGAAAGTATAAGTTCTACATGTCTTTTTCTTGTTGCTTCTAGCTCTAATCTTTCTCCTGCCCTCCAAACATCTAAGGACCTTTTTGCAATACTAAACTTACTTGTGCTTCCCATCCGGAACTGAAGGCTTGCTTCTCCTCTTGCTTGTCCTATATCTCAGTTAACCGAGTGCCTAACATGGTTTTCTAAGAGAGAAATGTGGGGGTTGCTTTTGACTGAGCCACCAAATCCTCTGTGTGGGCACTTCCTAAATGCCTCCTTTCTCTTTCTACGGGCTCACTGCCCGTGTAGACCCTCCCAGACCCTCCCAACTGTAGCTGTCTTCCTTGGGGTCTCTTTGTCTCTACTGTCTTCTCTCCATCTCTCTATCATCCACAAGGCAGTGCCACTCTCCACACTTAAGACACAGGTATGATCATTCCTCTACTTGAAACTTGCAATGGCTCCCTAGTGTCCACAACATGAAGGTCAAGGGCATCAGCATGGCATAGTAGGGCTTTCACTACCTGATCCCATCCTACCTTTGTATCATCATCCACTACCAGTGTTGGCCAGACAGCTGCTTCAGCAGCATTGGGTCACTTGCCCAATCCTACAGCTTTGGACCTAATCCTCCCAATGCTGGGTACTTCCCAGGGCCCATCTTCAAATACACAAATACAGAATTCCCATTCACTTATATATATCCAATTATATTATGTTTTCTCAAATCCATTTTATAAAACAATTCTACAAAATGTTTACTTATTTCCTGTTTTCTCCTCTGGACTTCCACCAAATTTTAAAAGGACTGTGGCTTATAAGAAATAAGAAATAATAAAGAATAGAAGGGCACCTAAATCTCAATGCCTTTGCACTGATGATGGTTCTGTCACCTAAGGGAGTCCATCCACACACCCTACCCCCACCCCTGACACCTGCCCTGCCCAGCGACCATGAAAGCTGGCTCATTAATGCCAGTGAACACTATCTGTGGACAGAACTGCCTCACCCAATGATGGGATTCATTGCACAGACCTCTCGGTGCAGGTACAGTTTCTGCTGAACAGATGAATCAAATGGCATACCAGCTGGATAATGTAAAGATAATTACCTCTATATATTTTTTGATTTTAGAAGCATGTTATTCTTTGGTCAAAGATAATCAGCACCTAATTGAGTTTTCATGGACAATTCTGAATGTGCTTTAAATTTAACAGCTGTTGTTAGCAAAAATAATCATGAATAAAAAGCAATTTATTTTTATCTGGCATATAAACAAAATTATAATGTTGCTATTGGTAAAATTCTATTCTGTTTTATTAGTGTACATAAGGCCGTTATCAGATCTTCCTCAATTTATCTCTGAAGTATATTTGGAGCTTAAAAATAAAGAAAGGAGAAAGTTCAGTTATTGCATTAGAGTGACCCATTTAAGAGATGATTTACACAATTCAAATGATTGCTGCTGATGCATTAATGTCTATCAGAAAAGAACTCTTAGAAAGTTCAAGAAAAATATAAAAGTTTTACAAAAACTGCTTAAGATGGAATGTACTTTGTGTTGCGGAGTAATTCAGCTCTGTTTCCAAATATGTGATCTACCTGGGTTTTGAAACCGGGGCCTTAATTGCGATAAGCATATGATATAATCAAGTCAGCTGACTAGCCTGGGGTAGAATACTATCATCATAAATGATTTTTTTAAAGTTAAGTTTTGAGTCAAGAAGAACTGCTTCATAATTAGAGCAAGCATTCAAAGGTAAAAAAACAAGAAAACCCTTTCACACTAAGGACTGGGTAAAAGTTCAAATGACTTTTATCTTAAAAACGTCGCCTTCCTTTAGTAAAGACCCAATGTGGATACATGCTAGCAAATTGCAATTTGAAAGGGAACACTTTTTTTTTTTTAAATAGCAATTATTTTTTATTTAAAGTTTAAAAGGTAGGGCCAAACTCCAATCCCATATAGGCTCGTGGGTGTTCTCAGCAGGATTCTCATCCTATGCAAACTGATAATAATAGATCACTCACTCTTGTTTATTTTAAGAACTCCCCAGCAAGATGGGGTTTGCATCAATGTACTTAGATAAAGATGTTGTAAATAGAGTATGCAGTTGCAAAGATAGCATATTCTTAAAGACATCAGTTTGTGGTCATATGACTATAAAATGGCTGGTCGGATGGCTATCTTAGATGTCATCCAACATCTGGGACTGTGACCACTTTCTAGCTATCATGTTAAAATAGAAAAACCTTTGCAGAGCGTTAACCTATCATTACACAGAGTAAATGGCATGGCACTGCGACCTAATTAGCAGTGTGGCTTGCATCTATAAAATAGAATTAGCACTAATGCTCTTTTTTTTATTATTGGTTTGTGTTTCTAGAAAGGTGTGACCTTATCTGTAAGGTTCTGTTCATTTATGCCCATTTACAAAGGATTTAATTATGTTCTTTTAGCTCTCTATGTTGAGGAAATTGAAAATGGCAACTTCAGAATTAAAACTGTTAAAGAAATTAGTGAGCAGATTATTTACTCCATCACCCTTCGTGCAGGGATAAAGGCTGGAGACACGTTCAAATAAAGAAGGTAGAAGATTTGGGAAAGAGAAAATCCTAGGCAAGGAAATTATTAATAGTCTTCCTTTTCTCATTCCCACACGTCTTTTGCAAGTTTCTCTAGTGTTCTTGGGAGGACCCAGCTACGGGGAAAGTGTATCAATGCTATAAAATTCCTGCAAGTGACATCAGCTTCATGTCAGCAGCCAGGGAACATGGACTTACATCTGAGGCAGGTGACTCCAGGACAATGCCGAAGCCCAGCACGCGGTTCTCCCCAGCCGAGGGGGGCTCGGCAGTCTGGGGGCCAAGCTGCTCGGAGGCCCCAACTGTCTTCTTCTCCATTTCCAACACACCAGGCTTCTGCCTCACGGTCAGAGGTTCAGTGGTCTTTGGGGGCACTTTTTTCTTTTTATTTCTCTTGCGCGAGACAGCAGTTCGCTGGGAGCATATAAGGGAAATTGGGGGTTGTTGTCTGTTTTGGGTTCCAACTGCGGAGAATGAACAAAAACAGGGTACATGCGCCTGAGTCGAACTTAGGAGAAGTTATCGCCCATCTACATGTTCCACAAGCTGAGACCGAAATGGGGTTCAGTCAAGGAAGCAGACCAAAGTCAATCTCTTGTGGGACCTGTAGGTCACCAAAGGTTGTCTCTGGAGTACTTTGGAGTTCTATGTGCCAAAGAGCAGCCCAGAGAAAACTCGGTCCCCCACGCTGGTAACTAAGGACACTGCTACAGCGGGGTTCCGAGGGAGAGAGGGATGATGAGCTGCAGGAAAACATCTGAGCCTGATCTTACAAGTCACAGGACATTTTTATATAAATGGGAACCCAGAACTTAAGTTCAGGTGTAGCTGTCTGTGCTTCCTGGTAAGCCAAACTCAGGAATATTCTAATTGTCCTTTGAGGATAACTGATAAACTGCTAGCAATCTACAGACACCAAAACTGACTAAGACTGAGCAATGATGATCATTTATTAAGGAATGAGTGTGGAATGACTAGTCTGCATGTGGGCAAAGCCTGCTGGTCACTTACTAGGGACGGTTACTCCTTCCACAAAAACCCATATTGTCCACACACAAACTATCTCCACAGCACTACACTGACTACTGCACTGTGACCAGGCTGCTCTCTATACCTCGGTCTTAGGTAGCTAAAAAATAGGAATGACATAATTCTGCGCAAGTCAAGAAGACCAGTAAAATCCAGAAATGGGGAGTTCCAAAGATGAAAAACACTGAACAAAGACCAAGTACCAATACTGAATTTACACTTAAGGAAACCAAGGATAGTAAGTATAGTTTTCACAGATGCACTCTGGCAAGTCATGTTTGTTAACCATTTAGAAATATTCTGATGGAATGCGTTAGAGAAAAATATGGCATCATTATTTAAATCTTCATGTATCAATATGGCTTACTAAATATGATCATAGGATATGCCTGCTTTTTTACAGAAAGAAGCCAAATGAAAACTAAAGATCTTTAAATGCACATAAATATGGATCATTTCCTATCAGTTTGCAAATAAAGGATATTTATACTTTGAACTTGGTATTTGCATCTCTAGACTGGCAAGAAATTTACAAGTATTAGAAATGAACTACTTGGGGTGCCTGGCTGGCTCAGCTGGAGGAGCGGGCAACTCTTGATCTTGGGGTTGTAAATTCAAGCCCCACGTTGGGTGCAGAGATTACTTTGAAAAAAAAGAAAGAAAGGAAGGGAGGGAGGAAGGAAGGAAGGAAGGAGTGAACTACTTGCACTGTATAGGAGCACTGAAAAGGTTTTTAGCCACCTGTGCAGTTATTAGTCTTATTCATTGGGGCTTGACCTCGGCTGTACATTAGAATCACCCAGGAGCTTTAAAATAAAAGTCAGTGCCTCAACCTTACCCCAGTCTAACTGAATTGGAATTTGTAGGGGTGGCGCCTGGGCACTGAAATCTTTTTTAAAGCTCCTCCAGTGATTCCAGTGTACAAGCCCGAGAGAACTTTTCTCTCTTCTCTGGATTTTCACCCAAGGCCAGGTCTCCATGCCCAAAGTCAAACAGACAAGGGAAGCAATTCTCAATGGTCTAGGACTCACGCCTCTCCAAGCCTCGATATTCTAAAGTAAAAGTGAAAATGCTTTCGGTTTAAAGAACACAGGGACTGTCTGAGTTTTTCTCCTCCGTTGGCAAGTCTAGATCCAGTCGTCTTCTCTTGCTTCCAGGTCTTACCGCTTCATCGTATTCCTTGTCTTCTCCCTCAAGTAAAGGTGAAACTTTCTAAATATAATTTAAATCTACGTGTTACAGGCAATAAGCCTTAAGTCAATCTACCCACCACACAACACAGATTCTTAAGTTTAAGGAAATTAAAGAAGAGTAATTTTTTCGGTTTATCCTTTCTGCTTTCCTATGGGCTCTGGAATCATTTACTGCCCTAATCTGCAAAGGTTCAGAAAAGAAAACACGGTGACAAAGTGGCATTTACTTAATAGATTCCAAAAGGGCTTCAGTCAAGGATTTAAATGGTTGCGATTTGTAGTTTGCCATTTTGGTAGTAAGGAGCTTAAGTAATAAAATAAATCATTAGAATTTCATATGCATATTTTCTTAAGTGCTAACAAATTCTTCCTCCAAATCTGTGGATCATGGAGTAACCTTTATTTCTGTGTTCCTCGTTTAAGAGATGTTAACTTTTGCCACATCGATAAGAACATGGGTTGTTGTGTTGTAACAAGATGAGTAAATGCTTGCTTACTGGCCTGACCAAAATGCTTATTCTCTCCTCGGGCTAAAACCAAATTCAGCACATACAATTAGATGTTGCTTCTCAGGCGCCTTCTGCTCACCTTCCTTTCCTGTGCTCTTGGGTGACGAGTGTGTCTAAGTATTAAGCTTTTTGTATCAAAACCACATCACTGAATATTATAATTTTACTAGAATTCACTAAATGGCACCAAGTATGGTTTCGGAACGATGACCTTCCTGAATCTCCTTCCAGTCCAGGGATGAGGATACTGACAGTATATGACTGTGCTATCTCCTGCTCAAGGAGCAGTCTTCCCTCACAGAGGAGCCCTTAATGAAATGATTTATTATTTTCTGGACCTGTGACTAGAAAGTTGCATTCCCCCCCCCCCCCCATTGGTGGAGATTAGACACCACAGCCGCTGTGGTGAACCCGCTCCTGGTCTTTAGAACAACACTAATGAAATAGCTGCTGCCTGTATCATGCTTTAGAGTTCATTTATGTTTACTAACTCAGCCTATTTTGAAAGCCATCCTGTGAGTTAGATACTAATGCTCCCACTCCACAGGAGAAATCTGAGCACAGAGAAGACACACAGCTTCACAAGGAGAGCAGGGACTCTGACCCGAACCTGCAGACTCATGGCTCTTCCATCCCTCCACTTGACTAACACGAGTGAGAACAGAAGAGGCATCGTGTGACTAAGGAAGATAGGACACCAGGTGTCTCCGGACTACTGTATGCTGAATATTAGGGAGACAAACCAGAAGCAGGGCCTAAGAGGCAACACCTCACGTGCTTACGCTCGAGTGTCTCCACCAGACAGCCCATGCTCCCGAGAGGGCCCTCCAGCCCCTGTATGACAGTGTGCGGCTTCCCCACTGTCATGCTGTGCCCCACAGGGGATGGGGACGGGCGTGGGGGTTGCCGACACGCACACAGCCCCCAAATGGCGCACCTCAGGAGGTAAGAGGAGTCAGCCACACTTTTGTCCTGAGCTGAACTTCCTGTCGACTCACACTGGGGAAGTGAGCTGAAGAACTATCCCCGCCTTCATGTATGACTATTTCAAAATTCAGTTAACTGACACGTGTCAAGGGCTTGGAGATGAGGGAGTGAACTTTGTGGAGCATGCGCACACAAGTGTGTGAGTAGTAGTATCGGCAATGAGAAACCTGTTAGATTTGCTACAGGAAAAATGTGTTGTAGCAAAAGCTGAGGAAACGACGCTTGAAAAAAGCACAGTGAGACAGCAAGGTGGGAAGAACCAAATACTAAGAGCACAATAAAAGTCCCAGCCAAAGAGGCCTAAGGCGTTACAAGTCAGGGGCTTCCACCCCGGGCCTGGTCTCGGTACCTGCTTGAATTTGCATTAATTTCCGCATGGTCCTGAGTTCTTGGAGGATGGCTTGCAACGTCGACTGGCAGTTGCAAGTACAGCAGTTTGGTCCAATGGATGAATTCATGGCTGGGAGTTCTCCTAAGCATCAGAGAAAAGAATGGCACACTCCAAGCATCAACAATAAAATTATAAAGGGGTGGGGGTGGGGATGGAAGGTATCTTGACAGTGGTATGAGACAGTGCCTAAGGGAAATGTACCTGATACCCATTACCACCTGAATGTCGGGGGCTGACTTGATCTAATCATCCAGCCTTCCTCGTGTAAGGTGAGAGCTTCTCACGGGGTGATGGAGCCTATGTGGACGTATGCCCACGCTCGCTGTCACAGCGGGCCTCCTTAGTGTCACACCAGTGCATTTCAGGGGACAGCACAGTAGAAAATCACTAGAAACACAATCTCCCTCGCACAAAAACATGAGCTCTGAGAAGACCGGCCTTCCAGAAAAACCTAGGAGCCGCACGTTCTAAAATCTCATGTTGAAAAAAATGAAATGAATCTAACTATTAAAAAAGTAGTTTTCCAGTATTTCCCTGAATTAAGAAGTGTCAACACATTAAAACTTTTACCACACTCTCTGGGGGGTGGGACGTCTGGGGCAGGGAAAAGCGGGGGGAGCAGAGTGTACGTGGGAGGCTATATTCAGACTCGGGGGGTTCCCGGCAGGAGAACTTTTGTTGGCTTTTCTCCACCCTAGTGAAGGAGACCCTCATACATCTCTTCTCCATCCCCATGTTTTACATTTCCTTCACTTTAGCCTCTTTATCTCTGTTTCAATTTAGTAGCTTTTCCTTAATAAAACTATCCTATTAAAGTAAACATAGGTTGTCCCCTTGTCCTGGGGATACAGTGGAACATTTGGAAAATCCCTCTTTCTGCAGTGCCCCCTCTAGCGTCTGTGTCCAGCCCGACCGCTGGGAAGTGGAATGTGCTCCTGTTACTTAGGTTGTCCCTAGGCGTGATGGGAAAGTTCGAAGGACTGGACCCAGTGGTATCTTTTGTTATACATTAAATGTAATTTTAATTCCACAGTATGCATTTTTGGTGGATACTATAAAAAACTTCACCATGGCAAAATCATGAAATATGTACGGACAACTTAATGCTTGGAGTAGCGTATTTACACTCGAAGTTGTAGCAAACCAAGATGTTACAACTTTCAAAACTGAAAATAATTTCAATGAAATTCGAAGTAGTCACAGTTATATATGATGAATTTCTACTGAAAATAAGCAAACAATAAGCACAAAAATCTGTTTTCAAGCCAATATGGGGGAATTTATGTTTGTAACTTTTAACATTAATAACGTTTCCCCAGGTAAATCCACCATCCTTGTTGCATGCTGTAAAACAGAATGCTCTTCGCACAAAACTTATCGATGTGGGGTGAACTAACTTCATACACACCTAAGGGTGCCCTATTTTCTCTTACTGTTTCTTCCATGGCAGTCAAATTAGGAGGGCCTTATAGAATATTCCCAGTCACCATTCTAAGTACTGTCTTTATCATTTTTAGAGGACAAAACCAACCCTTTCCAGCTTGTTATAAATCATTTTCTAATTTTAAGGAGACCTGACTTCTTATTGTTATGGAGGAGTCTTTGAAGAGCCATGTCCCCCTAACTTGGAAGCATGCCAGCACATGAATGTGATCTGGCTTATGCAATATTGAGAGAAAGAGAAGACTCCCGTATGTCTCTTGGGGTCCCTCCTGTCTCATCAGCAGTGTCTCGGGACGGCTTTTCATGCCTCTGAACTGGTTACTGCAAATTGTGTTTAAAAAAAAAAATCAAAACAGCTCTCTTCTTCTTCAAGGAATGATGAATGGAAAAAGAAAATCCTTAACTTTCCAAGGAAACTGAAAATGCAGTCTTGCTTTTTCTTGTTCTCTTTCTGAAAACTACAGATCTGCACATCCATAGATAATTTATGGGACAACTAACATCCATGGTTACTGGATGGAAAGTTAACACATCCAGAAAAAAATTATCAGTTTTTTTTAAGCTTTGAAAAAAATTGCCATTTTTTCCCCTGAACAATTAGGAATTTAATTAAGGAAATTTTACTCTAAAGGGATAATTTTCAGCCCTAATGAAGCCCGCCCTACAACAAAGGATCACCTGCTGTTGGCGCTGGAACGTGCCATAAAAGCGAAGGTGTCACTAGGATCCTGGGATATGTGTCCCCCCTTTCACCACAACTCTTGTGATCATGAAGAAAAGCAAAAAAAGCAAGAAGGTGGGGAAAAAAAAAAAGCAAGAAGGTGTATTCATGATACGCATATGACCAGAAGCTCCCTTTGATGACAAAGGGGAACTCCTTCTGCCCTAATGTTCAGGCTCTTGTGACAGAAGTATGTGTATGTTGGCAAATGATAGCTTTCACTTTTTAAAGGGCTAAAATCTCTACTAACAAATCGTTACTTCTAATGTAGAGCCTTAGTCTTGCTTCTCAATTCTGGTTTTTTTATACCCTTTGTGTTACTCAGTCAAGGCAGGTGACTGGAGGAGGAGGTTAATGCACTGACCTCAAAACCATGCTGAACGTGTAGAAATAAAAACACGTTTGGACACCCCTCATCCCATCCCCACAAACATTCTCAATGTCTGATAATGACCATACCGTTGGAGCTCCCAGTGGTGTGGGGCTGACTCTGGAAGGTTCTAGAGCGGGTGCCATACTGTCCTGAGAACTGCCCGCTGGGGGGTGGTAACTCATTCCACGCGCTACGTGAAGAAGGGTGGAGGCTCTGTGGGGCCTCAGCAGAGGAGTTCAAACGCGGAGGCCAGACTGAATCCAAATCCTGGGGTTCTTCTTTTAATTTTTCTCCTTCTTTGCCCACACGCTGATAGATCCTCCCCGTGCTGTCATTCAATAATCTTCTCATTCCTGTGATTTGTTTTTTAATTTCCATGCTTTCATCTCCTAATGGAAACAGGGCCAAAGAGATCACTGTGCATGAGCAGAAGAAAAAATAATCCACCGCCAAAAAACACACCCCTTCTTTGGAAATGGGAACGATTCCTGAGTCCAGAGGCAAGCTTTCAAAAACTTAAGTAATCTATAGACATTAAAGGCAAGAAAACTGGCTATGGTCTGAAGAAACCCATCATATTCCTGGTGCATCTCATTTTAACTTTCTTTCTGGCTAAATTCTCTTAGGATAAAAGAACTTTCCTGAGCGGGTTTCATCTGGAACACATCTTAAATTCCCACTGAGAAGAGAGTGTCGTAAGAAAATGAGCTGAGGCAGAAGAGCCACGATGGGACGAGAGGGCTGAAAGCCTGGGCTTGGCTGTGCCACAGACATTCACTTGGGGTGGACGTGGAGGCCAGCCGGCCTGCGCACCACCTGGCCGGCTGGTGTAAGGACCAGGAAGAGGATGTGGCATGGGTTGGATGTAGACTGAGAATGGGCTGTTGGCACAGAAGGCACCCAGTATGATGCTGTTGGTGGAGGGATCACTTTCAGAGATGACAGTGTAGGAGACATCCAAGGCATTGGAGGAGAGGGCTTTGTCTTTCTCCAGCCTTGACTCATGGGGGAGACGTCCCTACAACTATGCCTCCCTGGACCTGCCCAGACCAATCCACTGCCATCTCCACTTTGTAACTACGTGCTTTCATTTTTTTTTTCAGTTGCAGGTAAAAAACACATAACATAAAATTTACCATCTTAATCATTTTTTAAAAAGATTTATTTGAGAGAGAGAGAGCATGCACACGTGCACACACACCCTCAAGCAAGTGGGGGGAGGAGCAGAGGGAGAGAATCTTCAAGCAGATTCTCCATTGAGTGGGGAGCCCAATGAAGGGCTCGATCTCATGACCCTGAGATCATGATCTGAACCAAAACCAAGAGTCAGACGCTTAACCAACTAAGCCACTAGGCACCTCACGTTTTTAACCATTTTTAAGTGCATAGTTCAGTTAACGGTATTTGCATTGTTGTGCAACAGATCTCCAGAACTATTGCGATGACTTTAAGATTTCTTTTCCCTAAGGGGATTCTGTTTTTGAACTAAGGTATCTCTGCACTGCACTGGGGGTACTTAATAAATATTACTTAAAGAAAATTCTAAAATCAGTCAGGTATAAAATATTTTCCATAAATAATAACATTAGAGGATGCTATTAGGAACTGTTTTGAACATCCTGTCCTTTTACAGTGTGCATCAGCTGGTGTCTTCCCAAAGATCGAGAGCAGTGGATTTTTTCCCTCTAATCTGGGTGTTAAAGTAAAAGTCTTATGCCAGGATTCCCCCTACCCCCCAAATCTGGGTTTTAAAATAAAAGACTCACACGGTCACTCCTTTAAGTGTTTGAAATTTAAACTATGATACAAAGAAAAGGCCTATAGAAAGTACCTATCAGGAAAAGCACGGCTCTGGCAAATAAATACAGCACATTTAATATAATGATGTTTTAATGCACTTAGCATCATATAAGCCAGATTTCTCTGCAGACTTGGTAACTGTATAATGAATCTAGGTATTCTGTGTTGCCTAGCTAGATATTTAGCTAATTAATATATGGATAGATTATTGAATATAAGGAAACTTTTAAACATTGCTTTGAGATAAGTAGCTCCAATTTTTAAAAAGGTAATAAAAATATTAATTCTGCCTTTACTATCTAACATGGGTGAACACAAACGACGCAGATTTCCAACTTTACAATGTTGTTATGTGTTGGTATCTGCTTCAGAGGAGAAATATTTTCATTTGCAGTGAAACTATTTTTACCTCAAACACCTGCGAAAAGGACAACACCGAAACAGTAAGTGATATTCCAGATTTTATGAGAATGAATGACTAAGCACGATTTAAATAATGCAGAGCCAGCAAAATTTACGACCTCCTCAGGATGTCTACGGCACAGGGTGTGTCTGGAAGAGCTCCGGGAGGAATTCCGAAGGAAAGCTGCAGGCGAACGTGGTGTTAGTTTCAGCACCCAAGCACATACTTTCCTGGCCGGTGACCAGCACCATCTGGGCAAGAAGCTGCTTTCCTGCGGGGTTTTCCTCCTCCATCTTCTCGATGCAGGAGGCCGGGCACGCGCTGATCCCAGCGGGCATGGCTGGCTGGTGCCCGCCACACCCCCCTCCCGGCGCCCAGGCAGGAGCGCGCTTGCTCGGCCGCCTTCTGCCTGCTCCTCGGGTCGGTGCCAACCTGCTTCTCTGCACGAACCCTGACGCATCGAGCTAGAGGGGTGCTCTCTATTCAGAGGTTCCACCTCTGCTCCGGAGATCGGGCTCTGCGATAGAGGGCTGTCTTCAGGGGCAGAGAAAGAAAGCCACAGGATTTGGGAACCTGCTAAAAGCAAATGTGCTTTGTCACGACCTGAGTTTCTTAGCTCTGAAAATTACCAGAATGAATGATCGGGCCACTTGAATTTCACGTGCTTTCTGTGTTTGTGGGGAGGGCCAGAATCCGGCCCTGCAAGTTGAGCCCGGAAGAGGAGATGAGAGTATAAAGGGAGCCTCTGGTTAGGGGCCATCCCCGCAATGTTTAGAAACATTTCTTCCCAAGTCAGAACAAAAACCCACCAAATGACAACAAATCAGGACCCGGTGGGGCCCAAGGAGGAAGACACGGTGCTGGGAAGGAGGACAGCCGGGGCCACAGCAGCCCCGACGGGCTTCCCTCGGGAGACAGCGCACAGTCCACCTGCCTGCAAGGGATGTCAGAGGACAGAAGACAGAGACCTGCTGCAGTCAAAGAGGGGAAAGCCAGCGGGGAAGGCGGAGAAAGGCTGAGCTCAGAAAGCTCCTCAGAAGAGACAGGCTGGGCATCCCTAAAGGGCAACCAGATGGATGTGTGCGCCTGGTGTTGGGGGAACTGAACTGTCCTTCCTTTGGCCGGAGAAGCCAGGAGCAGCCCTGAAAATTCTACCCGGTGAAGAGGTCCTGCGGTCCTCCGACACGTGCAGGTGACGGTGGTCTTGGGCAGACAGAGGGGACACGCTGCCTACACCGTGGGGGCAGATGGAGCAGAGGGTCAGAAACGAGAGCCGGAGACCAAAAGCATCGGAGTGAACTGACATAAACTGGAATGGAACGGGCGCCAAACACAGCAAGCAGGCTGAGGGGTGCAAGTTCTTTGACTTGAAAAGAAATGCTGAAAAGTATGTAAGAGATTGAGATGGGAAGCATTAATTGACTTTCCTTGTCTTTCCAGTTGGGATCAGTCAACATCTTCACCATGTTTAATGCCAGGAAAAAGAAGCTCCACAAGCATGATTCTATAAGGAAATGTGTGCACTTTCCTCATTTCTTTCCAAATGTATCTATGTCTTTACTAACACTCAACTCCAAGAGGCTGAATCTTTTTAGGAAAGACAAAAAGAAATCTTACTAAAAGGTAAAACAACTGCAACCGAAATCCTTTTGAGAGTTTGGACGAGGTCTTAAAAAAACTGCAGAATGAATTCTATCTTTGGCTAAATTTCCAGACTCTACCAGATCACTTTTCTTTACATAAACAATATATAGGTATATAATAATAATTATTATACATATGATGATTCTGCATAATAATACATACAAAGTCTTGCAACACAGAAGTAAGTCATCATACATGATCTCTCTTAAACTGGCCAAGAGAGAAGGAATTGCTACACAGACCATGATTACTTGTGGTCTGGGATGATAAAAGAAAAAGATGGAAACGTACAAACATATAGTGAAAGATTATACGTAAACATCTTATGTCTATCTCTAAATGTCTTACTATGAAGATTCGTGAAGACAAGTCATCCTGTCTTTGCCCTACAAGTGTTCTCATGTAGACGCATGGTAGACGCTAGTTTTAGGTAGTCCCTACAACTTTCCTAAGCAAATGAAAGAAATGGCTTTTTGAAACCAGAATGAATCCAGTAGAATTAAATATAATATTAATGTTATAAGCAAACGATATACTAATAGGGTGGAGTGAAAAACTAGCAGAAATAAATTGCTCAACACACATTTATCAAGCATTTTCTGGGCCTCAGAGATATAAAGATCATCTGGTACAAATGAAAAGATAGCCCCTCTCCAAATCTCTCGACATTTTTTGCCCAGATTGCTTTATATAGATTGGTTGTTCTGAAAAATGGTCCTGATTTTTCCTGGCCTGTTGACCTCTAACTCTGCGGACTGTGTGCCCCAGGCCTTCAGCCAGCAAAATGCCCTACTATTTGCTGGCGATTCTGTTCCTGCTAGAGCGAAAGACCTTCCCTGATGGTCCTGCTTTCCCTGAAGCCCCTTCCACTGGGGCTGGGGCTGGTGGCTCCCCAAAACATCAGGCTTCCAGCCCCAGGAGAAAGCTCACTGTTGTCTGAGTGGATGCCCCAGAGCTACCCCTCCTCTCCCTTCTTCCTCAATGGCAGCTCTGTGTGCCAGGAGTTCAAGCTCTCTAAGGGGAAGGACAGGTGATGAAGTTGAACTGTAGAGCGAGGTCATCCCATTAAGGGCCATACATGCCAGGCAAAGAAAGAATAATTTTACACTGGAGATACTGGGTTATTACTTGGGGTAATTTTAGATTCATATCTCTTTCAATAGCAGGATAGTAAATAATCAGGTCTATCCTGAGAAAAATAATTCTGGCAAAACTACAGTGAATGTGGCATGGGGAAAGGAAACCAGCTACAGTTTCCTTGCTGAAGGCCCGGTGAAGGACCTGACAGTCTGTGCCAGGACTGGAGGGGTGCGGCTGGAGAGAGACCCTGAAGAAGCTTCATCAGGCAGACCTGGGGGTGGACCGGACGTGGGGACAGTGGGGGTGGTGAAGGACGAGAACCCGTGAAAGAGGACGCCAACATTTTTAGCTTGGCTGACTGATGGATACTAACACCAGTCAGGAAATTAGAAAAAAAGGTTGCCGCAGAGTGAGGGTATGATGATAGTTCTGACAAAGAAAATTCCAATAATGAGCAGGCAACTGGGAATGCAGCCGCGTTCATGGCTGGGACGTGCAGGGGACTCCAGAGTCGGCTGTTAACAGTTGCTACCACCACTACCAGTAATAGCCGGCCCTCTGGACCGAGGAAGCCCCTGGGGTTCACTAACAACTAACAGCTCAGGGGGTGGGAGGGCACCTTATGCAGAGATGCCAGATTTCCTAGCAATATAGGGGGCAGAGAAATAAAGAGAGTGCAAAACCCCCATTTCAATAGAAAAAGAGCCATGAGCTCATCTGTTTCCAAACTGGCAAAGTGGGTCACCCCATTCCTCCTGGGCTTCCAACCCCTGGGGCAAGCAGCAGTCACCTTGGTCAGAAGTGAGTCATCCGCAAGCCCTTCCTCCCCCTGCCCCCAACAACAAGTCCACCGCCGGCATGCCACCCTTGGCAACATGCCTCAGCGAAAGGACTGACAGGACCCTAAGGAACCGAGGGATACTTCCACCATATTGGGTATTGGTCGACCTTCATTATACTATCATGGCCAGTTTTGTACTGTTTTGAAGAAGTCATTGAGAGTCTTTAGGAGGTCATGAAAAGCCAACAGGAAAGGTTAAAGGAACAAGGACAGGTTACAGGAGTCGGGTGTTTCACTGAGAAATAAATGTTTATCCAGTGACTTGTCTTCGATTATACTCTGGGTTGTTAAGGGTAGAACGTTGTTCTTTATCACCAAAGGAGAAATGGATCACACTGTAGCTTCTGGGCAGGAGGCTGGGCATGTTTGGTCTTCAAGAGCTGACCCTTCCAGCTCATAAACACCAACCGCACAGTGGAGATGCATCTGAGAACATGTGCAGAAACAGGGACAAGAATGCTTTTCTGTTTGGGATGATGCAAAAGTTCAGGGAACGGATAGTGGTGGTGGTTTCACAACACTGAATATACTAAAAAAAAAAAAAAAAAGCATGCTTTAAAACTCCTTGCATTTTTCAGGTAATGACATGTTAAAAGAGAAAGAAGTTGAGTACCTCAGTAAGAAATACTAAGATGACCGGATTTATACTAAACAGTCCAACTATGTCTTCTCAGACACTAGTAGAAGCAGCATGGAGCCCCCTGTAGAAGAGACTCACCCATGACCCATCTTTGGTGAAGAGAACAGGAGAAGGGGACAGGATCCTTCCGGCCAACGCTACAGCTTTCTTGAGCACAAATCTCAACAAGTGGGTCTCAGAGCAGAGGAATGGGAAGCAGATGCCGTGCTGTGGGGAGGCCTGAGGTTGACACCCTCATTCCAAGCCCATCCTGACATGCAGACGCTATCAACGTCCCACCTGGCTACCCTCGGAGCTGAGAGCCATGTTGACAAGGGACAGTCAAGACTGGGATTCTACCTCAGCAAAAATGGTCTGAAAAGCATGAGTTTGTAGACCAATGGTTTCCAAGTGAGCCCTTTTCTCTAATGCAATCTTAAGTGGGACCCCAATAAATAAAAGCAGAGGAAAGCCTGCTGAAGAGAACATGCCAGAACCCACATTCCTGGAACAGTCCCTGGAGTGCATTCAGGAGCTCTGTGGACACCACACAACGGAGTCTAAAGGCCACTGAGACGGAAGGAGGCCAAGAGTGTCTACAGAATCATTTACTTGGTTGAATCAAACACCACGGTAAGGAGTATCTCAATGGCGTGTGTTGGCGGGGACCCCCGTGTGTACAGGGACCCAGTTAAACTGAAAGTTATAAGTGCAAATAATTAAGCAGCTCAGTATATACATGGCATTTTCATTTAAAGGGCAACTGAGTTCCTTTCAAATCTATTTAGGGAAGATCAGTTTCATTCATCCATTCAATAAATATTTACTGTACTACTACTAGATATGAGATACCATGGTACTAATAAAAGGAAAAGAAAAGAGATACAAGCTCCGGTGTCTCCCCGTGAGGGGTGTGCGGTCCAGCAGGGGAGACACGTGAATGTACAGCTTTAGAAACATGATGCCCTCTTCTAAAAAATGGCAGGCTCACCGAGGATAAGCCACCTGAAGCCAGGGTGGGAGGCTGGAGCTCTTTTTATCGAAGGCTGAGCATGTGAAGCCAGGACAGGTACCAAGAGAGAATGCCATGGATCCCAACTGGAAAACAGGCCTTCAAAGCAAAAAGAGCTTGAGACATCTCTTAAGAGCCCAAAGAGCAAAGACATACCAGGAAACGAAGCAAGGACTAGGGATTCAAAATGGACCGTCAGCGTCAGTACGGAGCTGTAAAAATAGAACGAGATCTTGCCATTCGCAACAACATGGATGGACCCAGAGGGTGTCATGTGAAGTGAAATAAATCAGACAGAGAAGGATAGATACTATAGGATTTCACTTATCTGGGGAATCTAAAAAGCAAAAGCGTCCAAACAAAACTGAAACATAATCTTAAACACGGAGAACTAGGTAGGGGTTGGCAGAAAGGACGAGCAAAATAGATAGAGGGGATTAAGAGGTACAAAATTCCGGTAGTAAAATAAGTCAAGGGAATGAAAAGTCTAACATACGGAATCTAGTCAATAATATTGTAATCGTGTTGTCTGGTGACCACAGGGAGCACCGTGTAATGTCCAGAATTGTCTGTTCGCTATGCTGTACACCTGAATCTACCAGAACGGTGTATGTCAACTATACTTCAAAAAATAAATAAAATCAATTGGACAGCTGAAAAAATGGGCTGTCATGCTGCTTTTCAAATGTGTCCCTCAAAGAACACCTACAAAGGAGAATAAACACCTATAAGAAGTTTGGGGGCGGGGCGCCTGGGTGGCTCAGTGGGTTAAAGCCTCTGCCTTCGGCTCAGGTCATGATCTCAGGGTCCTGGGATCGAGCCCCACATGGGGCTCCCTGCTCAGCAGGGAGCCTGCTTCCTCCTCTCTCTCTGCCTGCCTCTCTGCCTACTTGTAATCTCTCAGTCAGATAAATAAATAAAATCTAAAAAAAAAAAAAAAGAAGTTTGGGGGCAAAGTCCTAAAAAGGGACTAGGGAATAATTTTCTTTGAGTCTTCATATTTTACCTTAAAAAATAAATACCAATACTATAATCTGCTCTCTTCCCACCAAGATGTGCAGGTTCCTGTAGTCCGTGGAACAACACTGGGCACCAGGTACAAGTCTGCAGTTTAAAATGGACTGGCCAGCAGGAGGAGGGGCTGCACCGTCACAGAAGGCAAAGGGCTCAGCTTTTTAAGTCAGGATTTTGAATGTCCTCAGGGACTTTCTAGGAGTACCTCTCTAGCGTCCATGACCGAACAGACAAAACCAAGAGATTATATGAGAAACGCCTTGAATTACAGTGCATGAATTACAAGTGTTCAGGAATTGAGAGGAAGAGACCATTTGAAACTGGGAGGACTGTGGCCACTGTCATGAAGATGTCTGATGTGAGCGGGTCAGTAAAGATGGCGAGCATTTCCACCGGCACTGCTGGGAAGAGAAAGGAGGGGACGGTATCCAGCAAAGACTGAACACAGAGGAAAACGCAGTGGGTAATGGTAAGTAAGCTAACTGAGCCGGAATTGAGGCACTGAGTGGGTAAAGTGAACAACAGGACCTTGAGGATTTTACTTTATCCTGCAAATGACAGGAAGTCAACAAAGGTTTTTCCATGAGACAATGAAGTATAAAAAGGAGCTGGAACTCCCCAACCAATTCCAAGAGTGGGCCTGCTTATCGCTCTCTCGTAAAAAAAATAAAACCTTTTATTTTATAATAAATACAACATGGCTGCCCAACAGATTGCTCCTTGGATGTGTAACTCCAGCCATCATTAAGTGAGTCGGTCAGAAGCCGTCACTTTAAACAATGTTCAAGAATAACTAAGCCAGGGATGCCTGGGTGGCTGAGTCCGTTAAGCGGCTGCCTTCAGTTCAGGTCAGGATCCCAGGGTCCTGGGATCGAGTCCCACATTGGGCTCTCTGTTCAGCGGGGACCCTGCTTCTCCCTTTGCCTGCCGCTCACCCTGCTTGTGTGTTCTCGCTCTCTCTCTGACAAATAAATAAATAAAATCTTTTAAAAAAAGTAATCGCTTCAATCCCTTAATCTCCATAATTATTAATGTAATGAAAATTAAATAATGTGACACTCTTTATCTATTAATTTGGCAAAGACTGTAGCTTCATAAAACCTATTTTTGGTGAAGGTATAAGGTTTCAGTCACTCTCTTATGCTGTTGGTAGGAAACCTTTCTGGAGGGAAATTCAGCAATTCTACTTTCAGGAATTGATCCTGTAGAAACAACCCACCAAGTACTCATGACACACACACAAGGATATCCACGAAGCCGTTATTGTACTCATGAAACCCCGGGAACCATCCAAACATTTGTTAATGGAGCATCAGATAAGTGAATCATGGCATGCTGGTGTAATGAAATTATGATATATGTTTACATATCCTGTAAAGAACAAAATAGCCCTTTTTATAGTCATTTGGAGGTATGCACAAGACAAACTGTAAACTCGTGACGGTTGATATCACAGTGACTTCATTCATTACCTTATAATCAGGGCCGAATATCTGCCTCAAACTAGCCACTCAATTCTTGGAGAATACACGGAGACTTGGTTAAGCAAAAAAGTTACCAAACATTATACCAACATTTGGTATATTATTATATACCAAACATTTTGGTAACAAAAGTTACCAAACATAATCCCATTTTCCTTTCATTGTAACACACACAAAAACAACTCTGCTGTTAACAGTGTTTGTTACTGCAGAGTGGGACAGGGATGAGGTGTTCTCCTTTTTACTTTCTACCTTTTTTTCACCTTTCTCAATTTTAACTTTAAAAATGGTTTTGAAATGAATACGTATTATTTTTTTTTGTAAGAGAAAAATGACCTAGAAGAATTCTGTATGAACCTTTCCCTGTGGTATTCTGAAGCTGGGTATAGTGACAGCTTTGGACGTGAAAACATCTTACAGTGTCACCCAGGAAAGACGAAGTTGGACAGGAAAGAGTAAAAGGGGGCTAGAGATAGCAGCGAAAGCAAGTCAAGGAAAGAGGGTGCCGGGGTGTCGTCTATTTTGCAACTCTTGGTGTACAAGCCTAAGATTACTTTACCCTGAAGCTCGTACAAGCCATGTAGTCTTATTTGTTTTAAGTTTGTTTATGTATGTGTGTATGTGTGTGAACGTATGTAAGTCATCTCTATGGCCAACGTGGGGCTCGAACTCAACCTACCTTGAGATCAAGAGTCACGTGCTCTTCCAACTGAGCCAGCCAGGTGCGCCAACCCATATATAGATAGATAGATAGATTTTAAGTAATTTGGCAGTACGTAGGGGGAAAAGTGTTACAGTCACCATTTGTGGAGTACTCACTACGTACCAGGCCCTCAGGCAAACTCTGCCAACTTTTAATCCTGACGACAAGCTAAGAGGTTCGAATGTTGAATACATTTTACCCAGGAAATAACAGAGATTTGAGATTGGAGTTTTAAACTGGGTAGGTCAGGCTCCAAGGTCCATGAACTACTCTACTAAAATGCTCAAGGAACAGGCTGACTGGCAGGAAGGAGGCCATTCGCAAAATAAACCAGCTGCGTGGTATCCTGGAAGCAGTCAGGGCACACACCCGGTGCTGCGTGAACTAGTTAGCACCTTAACCACCCTGTTATGTTAACACATAGGGTGGACAAGTCAGTCGTTGCACCAAACCATCTATGGATTTCAACTTAGTTGTACTGTTTCTACCTAAGGAGGATAGGCTCAGATATTTCTTTTTAAATTGGCAGCATGGTGGCGCCTGGGTGGCTCAGTGGGTTAAAGCCTCTGCTTTCGGCTCAGGTCATGATCTCAGCGTCCTGGGATCAAGGCCCGCATCGGGCTCTCTGCTCAGCAGGGAGCCTGCTTCCTCCTCTNCTTAGAAGACGTGCAATCAGAATTTATTTGTGTTCATGATTCTGTGAAACATAGCAAAAGTCTTTGAATGCTGGCAATAGACAGAGGTTAAATATAACGAGACTGTAGTGTAAGAGCTGTTTCCGTATTCCTGTAGTGGTGTAGTCTATATCTTGCCTTCATTCAATAAGACCTAAAATGTTCATAATTTACTGTGTGGAAAGAGACAGTCCTTTTCGATAGAATTTGAAACACTGATTCTCTGCTCTCCTGTACAGAACATCTAAAAGAACGCTCAGACAGAGGTGCAAATCTCCCCTCACTGAGCCATCAATTTACACATCCCCATCACAGATCAGTTAACTATGAACGTGCTTAAGTACTGACTATGCTGCATTTCTTTGGCCATTAAAGATTTTAAAATATTCCCAGTTAAATTATACATGCTGTTGTCCCGTCTCATCTTCAATGTAAATAGTGTTCCGGGAGATGAGAAACAGATCATATTCACAGCACCTTTTTCTTCTGAGGATTTCAGGGAAGTCTGCTGAGTCTGGGTCCAAAGCACCTGGAGAGTGGTAGTGTTTCCAGAGGGAGACTAGTGACAGAGCTCCAAGGGTAAGGCAACTGCGGCTTAGGTGAGTGGGTTCCAAACTTTTTTGACCATAGTTCACAGCAAAAAATACATTTTTCATGATAATTTCGCACACTCATACACACACACACACACACAAATATGTATGTAACTAAAAAAAGATTCATGAATTTATCCTTCCTGCATGCAACGCACTCTGACATTTTCTGTTCTACTCTCTCTCTGTTATTATTATTACTGTTGTTGTTGTTGTTAGCTCATGTGGGTGACAATCTGCTAAATTGATTTCATGACCCACTTACAGGTCACAGCCACTGATGTGAAAAACACTGCCCTAAATGTCGAAGGTTTTCAGGATGCTGCCTGGGCAGCCTTCTCACTCCCCACACCCTTTCTGGGCCCGCGGATCCTCTCTCTGGCTCCAGTGACCATCTGTATGTGAGGGCTCCAGCCCTGATCCTGCTTTGGGGCTCCAGACCCGCACGGCCAATTGTCCACTGGATAGCCCCCCATGCATACTTAACTCCATGTCCAAAACCGTATTTAATGCTGACACTCTGTGAGCCTTACTAAATAGCACCAACCCCGCCATCCAAGCCAGAAACCTGGGACTTCTCTCTCTCCCCGCCCTCCCACAATTAATCATAGAGTCTTGCTTATGGTGACTTCCAAATTACTTTTGAATCCTGCCACTTCTCTCCATCCCCTGATCCCATTACCTCCTGATGGGGCTACTGCCAAAAGCTTCCAGTGTTGCACCCCTCCATCCAATCCCTCTTCTACCCTGAAGCCAGTGTGATCTCTCAGACATGCAAACCTCATTACATGACACAACTCAGTGGAATGCCAACCACCTCAGGATGGAGCCCGGCTCCGCATCTGGGCTTCCTGGCCTCTCTCTCCAGTCTTAGCTCTTGCCAGGTTCCTCCCCCATCCCCATCGCCCTTATTCTAAACCAGTGGCTCTCAGGGCTGGCTGCATGTTAGGATCACCCAGACAACTTTGTAAAAATACCAGTGCCCAGGCCTCACTTCAGGACAATTAAGTACCGTCCAATTAGTGGCCATAATGGAGAGCTGGAGGGCCCTCTGCTTTCATTTAGAAGGAAGGTCTCTCTCAGTGGTCCGGAAGCGCTCTCACTTCCTGGCCTTCACACAGCCTCGGCTCCAGCTCCACCCCATACTTAGCCTTCAGGTCTCATGTCATCTTCTCAAGGCTCATATCCCCTAATCCTCCAGGCCTGGTGAGGCGCCTCCGCGGGTCCCCCCCCACCGCCGCCTCCCCCACCATTCCACGTTCCCATAGAATCCTTCATCTCCCTATCGCAACCTAGTGAGCTTCAAAAATCTCTTAGCCTGGCACTAATGGCTACACAGCAAACACCCACAAAATGAATGAAAGAATAAATAAATTCTAGTATCAGATATGCCAGGAAGCTGCAGTTGAGGAGAGCTGAGGAAGAAAACACACTGACAGGTCAAGACGTAGACCCACATCTGTGCTGTGTCAGATTCTCATGTCCAGGGAGTGTGTAGGGTTGGAAGAAGGGGCCACCTGGTGTCTAAAGTCAATCATGTCTTCTTACGAAAGCTTTTCCCAAAGAACATAGCTCATCCTCATAGTGGTCCTAGTTCACCAGAGGTGACAGACAGGGACTCACCTGCCCTGGTTAATAAAGGATAAGACTAAGTTGCTTGCCCAGAATGACCAAAGCGGACCAGAGGAAGGCGAGCAAGATCTGAGCTGCACGTGTCCGTGGTGCTCAAGGCCATGGGCTCTGTCTGGATTCCAGAGCAGAGCCAGACAGCAGAACAGCGAATGTACAGAGAAAGCTAAGGCTAACATTTCGGCAGCAAGTCCTTTTCAACTGTATTTCACACAATGCTTATTACGGTACCCATTAAAGTCTTGCTAGTAATTGAAAAAATTATATATGTGCAATGCGCATGAGTTAATGTTTACAGAAGAACCTTAACTTTTGCATCTCCCGACTTTTTACTTTAAGCTTGTACCTTAACCTTGCATTTTTGTGGGGTTCTTTACATTCTATATGGAGGTGTAAAGTCACATTTGAGATATAATTCCATTAGCCATACAAGCAACTTCATAAGGCTATTATGTTGTATCAACTTTTTCTGTAAAAATAAATTGTTAAGGATATTATTCCTGGAACAGAATAAATTCTTGGAATTACTGAGTAACTTATGTACCGTACCACTGTTCCAAGAACACATTACTTATTTTATCATGACAAAGTAAAGTTATTAATCTTCTGGCTTCCATTTCAACAATGAGAAATGCCGTGAGATGCAGAGACACCTGCATTACATTTCAGTTCAACTTTATATCATCCATAAACATCTCTGTTTTGGACACCTCATCCAAACAAATGCTCACAGAATACTCTATGTAGCATACGATTTTATGAAACTATAAAAGTTCCTTGCTGTTAATTACAGAGACAAATGTCTCATCACACATTTGGTTACCAGATAGCATAATTAGTTTTCTCCATTAACCTTTCAGATATAAAATTTGATTTCTAAGTAAAAAAAATTGTAAAAACCTTGCAATTCAAATGATACAGTATATTTGGACATGTTTGGGAAAAAATGCAATACTAAGAAAACAATTTTATGGGTTCTTATTTACATGGATACTGATTGTCTGAAATACTCAAAGGAAATCTGTCTAAACTTCTTAATGATTTTAAAATATATGATCGAATATGCATGTAATAAGCTGTCCTTTGTATAGAAGGGAGGCTCAGTAACCTGACCATGAATGGAATGTGCCCTTTGCTCTCACTCTGGGGATGGTGATGCAGCTGAGTGGGTCCACCTTGGCCCCTCATTTCTGCCCCCTTCGCACGGGCATCTGGGAGACAGCCGGCAACAAAGGGCATCTAGTTTAGAGCAGTGTTTCTCTGCTCAAAGCTAACTGACCCCACAGCCTTGGCCTGCAGAGGACCCGTGCCAGCCAACAAGTATAGGGGGCACTTCCGATCATCACAATGACAAGGGGGGGTGCTCCTGACATTTATGTATGTTGATGCTGCCAACATTCAATCCTTTTGTAACACACGGGACAGTCCTGCACAAGAAAACTGTCTCACCGCAACAGACTGTCCCACTCAGATCAGCGGATAATTGGCAGCAAATTGCATTTTTAACATGTTTTAAACATGGTACTCACTTGTTTACTCAAAAAGAGTTATTGAGAATTGACTCTGTGTCAAGTGTTGTGTACTAGGAACACAGTCAATGGAGTCTTGCCCTGCAGGAATTCAAGCTGAGACGAGAGAAATGAAGGCTCAGACAGACGGGAAGGCAGAGGTTGTGCCGGGCAGAGCCCAGCAGGGCAGACGCCAGGCCCACTGGACTGTGGCACCCGGAGGGGCCCGCACAGTAGGGTGTATCTGCGGGGTCCCGGGGGCCTGGGCTGGTACATGCACACAGGCACAAGGGTACGTCCTCTCTCAGGATTCAACTTTAAGCGGGGGCCCTGCCATTAGCCTAATCCAAAAGGGGGAAAAAAAGGAAATGAAAAATAAAGCTTCTGTGATCAGAGTTGATAAATCTTATTCCTAATATGTGAGGTCCAGTTAGCTACTAAGAAGGAAGTGTAAATTTTCACCCCTTGAAGCCAGGGTGGAACTTAGAGGTAGGAGTTGAATAATAAAGTTTCAAAATAGCTGAATCCACCACTTTATTTTGAATTTAAAAGTGGACATCTTACTACTCATTGCCTGAGCACGCACTGATGATTATCACGTGACCAGCGTGGTGCTGGGCAGTGGGGACACGGAGATGATTCTCAGGGAGTTTACAACCAGATGGGGAGAGAGAAGTAAACCAGCAATGGTTTTGCTGTGATGGCACCACGCCGGGGAGGTTGCGGAGGGAGAGGTGAGGGGAATCAGAGAAGACTGCCTGGAGGAAGTTACATCAACTTGGAGTCTTTAGGGAAAAGAGAAAGCCAAGCAAAGCAGAGGGAGGATGATGCAAGTGTGAAATTCCAAGCAGAGGAATTTCTGTGGCTTCCCTGCAGCCACCAGGGAGAGAAAGTGCCTGGCCTCAAAGGCGAGGACGGATTCCTGCTGCAGGAAGGAAAGTGGTCTGGTATGGCTGACGCCTGGGAGCGCCTGGGGGCGGGAAGGACAGCGTCAGCAATAAGCTCCAACCAAACAGGGGGCAGTTCACGCAGTCTTATCTGTCAGGCTTAGGAGTCTCGATCCTAACCTGAAAGCCACGGACAATGAAGAGGTTCAGGCAAAGAGCAACCCAAGTGGCCCAGCTTGTGGACAAATCCCTGCAGGTTTGGGCACCTGCCCCTTGTGGGGTCCACCACCACCTCCTACTGTGCACACACATTCGGGCACATGGATTCCAGGTAGCCTTCTCTCCAGTAATCTGTGACTTATGAGAATAACAGAGTTGCTTTGTAAATGTCCTAGATCTATTTTTAACTTGGAGATGCAAAACACGCTGTTCCAAATTCTGTATTTTATCTTATAGATGGCCATGTTATTTTCTTCCAAAAGTAAAAATCCATATTCCCATGGGAACCAGAGAGGCTAAATTGTTAATACATTTCCTTAGAGCCTGTTCTTGGAGTTTTTGTTTTTTGGTTTTTGGGTTTTTTTTTAATGATTTGGTCATGATCAGAGTAGGAACAACAAACGATCACAACCTGTCGTACACGTTACCCTGAGGGTGGTTCCTGAACCACACCATGTGTCTTGACGAGAAACAGAAAGAAGAAACTTTTCCTCAGGACACGGAAGGGCGATGGAGAGCGAGCACAGCGCCTACGCTCCCTCACCGTGTCACACGCACGAAGGCCTGTTGCTGAAGGCTTGGCTTTCGATTTTCCTGAAATTAAGGTAGGAAAACTTGCTTCCTTTGGAACCTTAGAACCAGACAATGCCAAAAGTCAGTTGATAAACAGGTCAGTCCTCTCTTAAGCACCCTAAAGAGGGTGCACCAGTGTTACAACACATACGGAGCCAGCAGAGCTCAGACTATTTTTGTTTTGATTTTCAACATGTTGCTGGCTTTTGTATGCGAGGTCCTCTCCTTTTTGGTCTTTTCTAGATTTGAAGGGGAAAAAAAAGATTTCAAGTTGTATCTCACAAATCAACATCAGAAATCCCAAATTTCTGCACTAGTTGAATATATTATAAAAGATTCTTCCAGTTAAATGTGGCATATTTTAGTTTGGCTCACTAAATGTCCGCAAAATCTCAACACAGTGGTATATTTTAAAGCAACTCTTCGGGGGCATTTGGGTAGCTCAGTCAGTTAAGCGTCTGCCTTTGGCTCAGGTCATGATCTCAGGGTCCTGGGATCAAGCCCCGCGTTGGGCTCTCGGCTCAAGGGGTCTGCTTCTTCCTCTCCATCTGCCCCCCTCCAACTTGTATGTGGCATGCACGATCTCTCTCTCAAAATAAATAAATAAAATCCTTAAAAAAATAAAGCAACTCTTCATTGGTCTATATGACAGTGTCCAACATATTCAGGCATTTAGATATTTGAGTACCGATCTTCTGGGTACCTATTATGAACCCAACACCATGCTGGGTGCTTCAAAGAATATGAAAAAGAATCCAGGTCACACTCGCTCTGTGATCTTACAATTTACAGGAGGAGAGATGGTGCAAACAAACAACCACAACTCAATGCAGTAATTGTTCAGGTTTGGGGGTGATGGGCGTGTCTGCAGGGTAACTTGCAGCGCAATAAAGCCGTGTACAAAATTCGTAGGTATTAGGCAGTATGTGGTAAGCGCCATAAAAGAGTGAGTGATGTTATTATTTAGTGCTAAGATGTTCAGAAGAACATTTAAATTCTATTTCAGAAAGAGAAGGGACAAGGGGATAATAAAAATAAGAATACAGCATTTCCTACTTTGAAAAAGTGGTTTGTCATTGGGGTTTCCTATATGCTGGAGGGGAACCTGCTGGGGAGGTCAGGGCCCACACTACTATTCTATTACGGAAGACAAAGAAAATCCCTCAAGAGTTTTGTGCAAGGTGTTATTAACTGTTAACCTGAGATTCAAACGAAGGTTTTCTGACTTTAAACCTGACTTCTCTCTACTGTGCTAGACAAACTGAGAAGACCTCCAAGCCTACGTAATGTTTGAACTGAGCTTTAGAAACCAATAGGAGACAGGATAATAGACGGAGTCTGGAAACAGACTAAGACATGGGAGCGCCGGGAGAGAACGCGCTGGCGAGAGGCGCACGCACCGCCAGGGCAAGGGGCTCCGGGAAGGAATGCTGAGACCAGGCTGACCTGAGCGCGTGCTTTTAGCAGGAAGAAGAGGGATACAGGCTAGAAAGGTGAGCTAGAAGCAGACAACGAACAGCAAAGGGAAGCGGAGAGGGGCCGGGCTTTCTCAGAGGCTGCCTGGCAGAGCAGCGCAGCGCAGTGCAGCAACAGTGCGGGAGCCGCGTCTGCAGCCGGGCTCTCACCTGTGAGCTCTCTGACCTTGGGCAAACCGACATTTCCAAAGACCCCTATTCTTCATACTTCTCCAGTACGGGAAATAACAATACTTCTCCAGTACAGGAAGTGCCCCGCATACAGCAGATGTTCAACCAACTTTACTTCCTTTCTTCCAAGTGGGTCCTAGGCTCTGCCAATTGAAGCTTCCGCCCAGCCCTCCCTTCCATCGCCAGCCGTTGCCCCCTCTCACATCTGCGGCCCCGCTGTGCCGGGGAGAGGATGAGGAGCTACACACCCAGCTCAGCCCGTGTGGGCAGAAGGGCAGAGGCAGGCAGGCAGCCCTGACGTGGTGAAAGAGGGCAGAACTGGACATCAAGACTCCGGATTCCAAAGCATGCTCAACTACCAATTTCCGTGTGCCCTGGCGCATATCACTGTCACCTCCGAGCTCCGCTTCCTGTCTGTCTAACAGGTATAACACCTGCCTCACGGTGTAGTTGTGATATTAGCTAGATGATTAATCCAGGTATGCGACAGGCCTAACTCCAAACACCTCCCAAACTTGAGGCCGTGAGTAACATCTAAGAGCGTCTCTGTCTGCGTCTGCAGGTAACAGAAGCACATTTACCCGCGCGCTTCTATTCAAGGAAGCCATCAGTGTTCAAGAGTCTTGAGAGGCTCTCTCAACCTTGACTTTGCTTGCAATTGTTCTGGAAGCCATTTGTGGACCTGGAGGATGAGCAGGTCTACTCTTAGTGCTATAGGAAACCTCAGAAACCATTCCGACCAGAGGTTTTCCCATGGTGATGTGGGCACCCTAAAAGCTGTGCAGACACCCACAGAGGTGGGGAGGCAGGGGTGGGAGATGTCACCTGGGATAACAGGCAAAGTTCTTACCATGGTGCCTGCCACATGGGCAGCTCTCCTAAAATGATGCCTACAATTACTGGCCATGTTTCTAACTCCAAGAAACACTCAGGCCCAGTTGGACTTTCATGTTATTTGAGGTTGCTTCTCACTTATGGAACTCCAGCCACAGGTGAGGTGACCCATCAGGGCCCCTTCCCTCTGGGGAAGAAACAGGAAGCAGGCAGGACCCAGGCCAGCTAACTCTAGGTGAAGAGCACCCCCATTTAACACACGCAACTGCCCACTTCTCCGGGAAGGAGACTTACATTGTTGTGAGAGGCTGGCTCCCTAGTCTGGAAAAGTGAGTAGGGATTATTTGAGTGTGTTATCTTTGAGGAGACTCTGGGAACCCTGGTGGGGGCGGCTGTCATCAACAAAGCCGCGGAAAAAGATTTCAAAATTCCAACATCTTGACCCTGCTCAACTGGCATGGTGTGTTGTGCTTTGTCTTCTGAAAGCTGTGTAACCCAACCGAGTATTGAAAGGAACAAGGACAGGGCCAGGGCCTGGCATGTAACTGGAGCTCAAGAAATATCTGTCGAATGAATAAATGAAAGAGACCAAACACCTGAAAAACAGACATGTTCCAAATTTATATCTTATGACAGTAAATCTAAAACAAAGCCCAACATCTCAAAAGAGATTTTATCAACTGTTTGTATTATTGTTATGACTAATAAACTTGCTGTCTCGCTAAAATATTTTACAAAATATTCTTGTTCTACCAGGTAAGGACTCCTGATGATCCTTGAATTGTTTGGCCCAACATGGTAGAGGGGAAAGATCTCTGGACTGAAGCTGGGGGTTCACTCCAGTTTCCGCTATTTGAGCAAGTTGCTTTACTCTGAGCCTCAGGTCTATCCTCTAAGTAATGGGAATAAGAACAGCTGCCCCAGTGACCTTACAGGAATACAGTAAAAACCACAAGAAGACAGAGGTGAAAGCAGTTTTTAAACGGGCGATGCTCACTTAACATCTGATCCTAATCCTCTGTCGTAGTTTATGGCACCCTTTGCACCTGGAATCTTCTCCAGCTCCCCTCTGCCTATGCAAATCGTTCCTAAGTTCAAGGTCTAGCCTTTCCAGAGCTCTCCGCTTGACCCTACATTTGATCCTTCCCTTCCGATGCTGCTTTTGCTCATTGCCCTAATGGTTTGTATTTGTGGGTTAATTATCGTTCACACTGAGAGGCATGAGGTGGGGTGTCTCCAGAATGGGCAGATATGCACTGGGGTCCCAGCTATGGCACTTGCTACTTGAGAGGCCACTGAAAGGCCACCAAACATCTAAGTGTCATGTACAAAATGGGGAGGATAATGACTTACAGATTTGCCACGAGAGGTAAATGAAATAATTCACTTGAGGGACTCAAGTCAACACTGTGCACACAGAAAGTGCCCAATGACTGCAGCTGCTACAGTTACTCAATATTTCTCCTTAACTGTGTTCTGAACTCGTCCCTTCTCCCCACCTGGATTTAATCTTTGCGAACAAGGTCTCTGTCCTTTCCGTTTCTTTGGTTACCCCCAAACCCACTCCCGTTCCAGAAAAGCGCTGAGTGCATCGTCTTTTCTAAAAAAATAAAAAAATAAAATTAAAAAAAATCTGTTGAATCGATTAGAACAAATTATAATTTTTCTCCAAACAGGGCTAAAATTTTTATGGTAGCCCATCACAGCCAGCCTGACAATGTCAATGTCCACAGGGCAAAGTAACCTCCTCTGGCCCTATTATCACATTAAAAATGTGTGAGTAACTCCCAAAGCACTCAGCCAAGCCATTCACACTATTGAGCTATCCTACCACATTGGATGTGCTACATTAGTCAAGAGCCTAAAAATATTCCAGAGAAATAGATTTCATGTGGGAACACTGCCAAAACCCGGAGCACTCACTCTCTTCTCCTAAGACATGAACTTTAATCTTATAGGTGCAGATAATATTAAAGATAATATGTATGTCCGAACACAGAAAATCCTATACAACATCCTAGGGGCCATGTTTTAGGACTAGATTATAGCTGAAACAGTTCTTCTGGCGTTTTGCTAACAAACTCCCTTGGATGTCATAAACCTCACACCGAATTCTACACCCTAGCAAGTAACATCATGGATAGACTCTAGCAATTTATAAAACAAACATGCTTTAAATCTATGTTTTGAAAAGAGTGCCTATAAACTAAAAATGCCTGTTTTAGAACATTGTCAACAACCAAATTCTTAATTTCCTATGTTTTCAGTAACTATTCCCTATTGCTCTAGAAATTACGTTAGTGTAACCACTTGCTCCTCCAGTTTTTAAAAAAAATGACCTGGAAATCACAAAATACAAAGTTCTTTGGGAACCACATCCCACTTCCCCCAGAATGAGCAAGACTGAAAAGTAAGCCAGGCACACGTTGGCACTGTTCAGTCTTTGGTCTCTTGATGTCTGAGGCCTTCTTGACCAGTAACTCACAAAGCTTATCCTGACCCTGGTCTTTCACTGTTATTCTCTTATCTTCTGGACTCGAGCTGGGAAAAATGAAAGCAGCAATGTGTGCCCCCTTCAAGAGTTTGCATTTTCCTGAATTCTGAGAACTAGCATCTTCCTCTTCTTCATCCCCCTACTCTGTCATACCCAGAATTACCTCACTGTATAGCGTCCTTACTGTTTTCCAAATACACAGCAGAATGGGGGAAAAAAGCCCTCTTTGTTGGAGAATAACTCAACCAAGGACACGATGTTCTGTTTTTATGATAAATGTAACTTTTCTACTAATAGGCAAATTCCTCATTTCCAATGACTAAATCGAGCGGTACTGAGATACAGAATTCCAACCAATCAGGTTTAGGGAACTGAAAATACAGAATTCCAACTGATTAAGGAACTGAAGAGAGTGCCATCCAAAAATATTCTCCTTCTGGGTTGTAGCATTTCACTTGACTATTCACTTTTTGGTTTTTAGTTCTCTTAACCGTAAACAGGCGCTGAGCATAGTCGCCAGTCTCAGTGAGAGTCTCTGCCCGGGTGCAGAGATCTATGTGGCTTCAGTGGTCAATTATGTAAGAAATGCTGATACTTCCCTCCTGTTTTACCTCTATCAAGTATCCGTTCTGATTTTTCAGTCCTTCACAACCCACCGTTTCTCTCCCTCAAAGCCAAAAAGAGAGATCCTGGTGACAGGAGTACTCCACCATCTGGCTTTCACGTTGTTGGGATGTGCAGCAATCCTACTTCCTCCAGCCCTCGATACTCCCCAGAGAGCTGGAGAAGCTGGCCCTTGTTTTTCATCATTCTTGCCCCGACTGTCTCCCACTTTCTGCTCCCTTGCCGTGCAGCACCCAGCTCTAACACCCTAATACCCAGCTGGTGGGGCTGTTCAGGATGGCCAAGGTGGAAGCCACGTGCCGTTTACTCTCTAATCCTACTTCTCCTCCTCTATGGGTACTTCACTCTTAGTGGCAAAATCCCAAGTTGTTTGATTTTGGGTTAATGGTCTGCAAATAACGAACTGTACACGCAAGCTCTCTCCTGTACGGCATTTGTACCAAAAGCTGCACTTGGAGACAGTGGCAATGCTTCTGACCACCTGCTTATTCATCATGCAGCTACCCTTGTCGGAAGGTCTCCCAGATGCCACTTTTTCCTTGGCTCATCCCTGAGATGAGCTGGGAATGAGGACGGTAAGAGCAAAGCATGGCTAGCTTCTCTCTGACCACAGATATTGGGGTGAAATGCACACAAGTCCAGGAAAATGAGAGCTAGTACTCTCAAGGGGTGGTTAGGCGGACAATCACACTTTGATTTTCCTTACGCTTTTTGACTGTAGATTTAATTTAATTTTGTCATGGCAGGATTAGCAACCAGGCCACAGAGGTGAAGGGACATTATAATAAGACAGCATATTAATCCTCTATCCCACCCAAGGCAGAAGCAAAACCAAACAAATAGCAGCTTCCTGGAAATTGAATTTCTGTTATCCAGATGTCAAAGATGTAATACCCCAATTACACAAACTATTGCCAGTGAAGCATGCCAGCGAATATGCAATGTAAATGGGGTGAGCACAGAGCAACAAACCTGCACAGTCAGCATCTGGCTCTGGGAGTGAGTGATAATTAGCACTGTGTGTAGACACTAATAAACATTTATGTCTGAAATTACAACTTTTAGCAATGTTAATAAGGGATATATTGGCAATCTGTAAAATAAAAGGTCTTGAAAAGAATGTCATACATTAAGCAATGGCAGATATTTCCCGTTCTGGCACAATCTTTTTTTTTTTTTTTCTTCCCTTCCCCCTAACTACAAATGGCCACACTGTGTTGCTGAGAAATTAATTGACATAGGAACCTACCTAAATAAATGGGTTGTGTCTCTTTGGCCTCCCCATTAACATCGTTGCTGAATTCTGAGATCTTATATACCTCATGGTGATAATCTGGGATGAGAAAACAACCAAAAATTAAAATTCTAATGACCCACAAGTTATGAATAAACAATAAAAACTAACTCTCCTTATATATAAGGTGTAGAATCTATACTTTAAGTTATAAATATAATTTCCGAGAACTCGATGAATCACCGGATTTGTAGTCCCTAATAATCCCTAAAACTTTGCTTACTCTGAAGAAGTACACAAACTCGAAATATTACTTTGACTTTAGAAAACAGCTTTGCTGATCACATGGTTTGCACAATAAATTTGGCCCAGAGATGCCAATTACTAGGCCTCTTTGCTTTCAAAGGACAACTACGTTAATAAGGGAAAGAAAAACCTTGCCCAATCACAGGCCAGGGGGTGATTCCAAAATTAGCTCCACGACTCATTTCCATGAGTACAGTATATCAATAACATGCCTTAGGGTAACCCGACACTCAGTTTTCTCAGTTTACCCAGCAAAATCCCAGCTTTTAAGCAGCTTACCGGAAAGCACACACAAAAAATACTGATTTGTTATTTCAAATATAGTATAGTGTAGATAAGAAAGCGAGATTCTCGTCTTTCGCACAATCTTTTGCATTCAGCTACTGCACTTTAATATGCAATAGTTTGTTTGCTAAAAATGCACCTGCAGAGCAGAGAGAAGAATGGGACTCATAATTTAAAGGGGAAAAAGAAGTTAAAAGAAAAACTTGCTACGTCAGTCAAACTTTAAAATACAGTACTTTACGAGCTTCCTTCATCTCTACGGAGGCTACTGGGCTTGCCAATGGTCTATTTCTAAAAAGTAGGATGGTCTAGGTAAGAAAATAGAGGTTCCTTCTTAACAGCCATTCCCTTTTTTGTGGCTTGAGACCTGACCGGACAAGGTCTACAAGACTACTCTCACTTTTCAGATAAAGTAGGAAGTTCCCTGAGGTCATAAATAAGAAAGCAGCCTACATTCCTGAATGAATCAATAGACCAACAGGCCAGTCACATATGGGCGGATTTTTAAAGTACAAATGGCTGAGTAATCCACACAGAGAAAGAGGGAAGAGCCAAATATTTTGAATACGTAAAACTATCTCAGGCCTCTTTCATTAAACAGTATCCAAACTAAATCAGGGGGAATAGATATGAGCAGATCTTCCAAATGTCTATAATCAAACCATTTTCAGGCTAGCCCAAAGCAGGCTTTATTGAATCTACATCATAGTTAGCTCAGCTTAGCTTGAAAAGCTCTATTACTTGGAATCACCCTCTAATTTTCATCAGCTCACATGTGACTTCCCCAGGTTGTTGAAACAATCGCCTTGCTCTCTACTCTGATGCCAATGCTAGATAAAACAACAGAGGAAAAGGGGACAGGTTCTGTGGTTTGGTTTTGACCTCAAGTTGACTCAAGGAAGATATTTAAACAAGGTGATTCCAAATTCAATATCAGGACTTGTGACATTAGGACGGAAAAAGTCACCTGCCTCTCATTTAAGGTGACACAATGCATTTTAATAGACAAATTTTTTATGTCTGCTCTTATCTTAAGTTCTCATCGTCTCTGACAAAGTCCAATCAGGAAAATAAAGCCTCTGACAAGTAAGTGAACGCAGACAAGGCGATTCAACTTTCACCTCCCCAGATAAAACAGACCCAAGCCCAAAGACCGCGGTGTACACCTGTTAAATCGTCAGGAACGGGCTGGAATTTTTTTTTTTTTTAAATAGGGATACTTTCCCGACCGGTAAGTGATCTCTTCCAAAACACCTTTCCAACCCGAACAACGTCTCTAGAAAAGATGCGGAGGTCAACAATTCTCATGTGGGCTCGTACACCTAAAGAGCTTCTTTCTGGTTCTTAAAAGAACCACCACCTTTTTTTTGCATCTGTTCGGGGGAAGAAAAGCAACCCCACAACCATTGGTCGGGATCCGTGTGTGCGCGGCCTGACGGAGAGGCAGTTCTCCCCCACCCCCCAACCTAGCCACAGGAGTGGAATACCAAAGAAGGCTCTCGGCTCCCCAAGTGTCATTGTTTGCTAATTTCCTGATGTGCCCTCCGACTTGTTTACGCGGAATAACATCCTGCCTCCCCCCGCACAACTTTCCCCGCCGCGCGGCGTGTGTGCGGCCGCGGCCCCCGCGGGAGGAGATTCGGGGGTCCCGGAAGCCCGGACCCCCGGCTGGGAC
>LNAC01000317.1:1819128-1865685 GCA_002007465.1 Ailurus styani | reverse complement strand
GCCGCCGCCACCCACCGGCCTGGACGCGCGGCGCCCTGAAGAGGAGCCGGAGGCCGCGGCGCGGCGCCCTCGGCCGGGCCGGCCGGCCTTCCTGCGGGGACGGCGGGCCCGGCCGGACGCGGAGGTCGGGGGTTCGGGGTGCCGCTGCTTGGGGCCCGGCTCTTGGCCCCGAGCTCGCCTGCCTGTCGCCACCGCTCCCCCGGGCCGAGCTTGTTATACGTAGTGCTGGGTACCCGGGACCCTCCGGCCAGCCCACTCCTTGCCTTGAGATCCAGGATGTCGGAGGGCCACACTCACGGGTTTTAGTCAAGTTTTAGGAAACACAGACACACAACTTACCCTCCGCGCTCTGCAAGGAAACGAAGGGATTTGAGAATTTACTGGTGAGAAGAGTATAGAAAAGAGTGAGCTTCAATTCTTCTTTACTTCAATACAAAGAGGGTTGTAGAAAGATCCGGAGTTCCATTCAAGGCGACAACTTGGAATGTGGGGCTTGGAGCGGGTGGAAGGAGTGAGGGGTGCAACGTCAGGGGGGGCTCGATGGCTCTGCTGACTCTTAGGGAAGAAATCGCCAACGCAGGTGTGGGGGACTCTTGCCACTTGGTGTAATAGTGCCAAAATAATTGACAGCAACAGAATGCTTTTATTACTTTTATATAACGTTCTTCTCTGGGGAGCTAGGAGCACGCCTTTTCCTTCTTACAGCCTCTTTAGGGTGGGGATGGAAGAGAATTTTACACCACCTGGGAGTAGCAGTACAGGACTGTAATCTGACTTGTTTAAAAGTACCTCACCAAACTGACCGTTCCTAGACCTAAATACAGAGAGTTACCATCCAGAGATGGACAACGCCTTCAGCCTGGTGGCAAACTCACGTGGCCCCGAAAGAGTAGAGAGGAATAAGGGGAAAGGGTATGTGGATAAATGCAATACATTTCACCATGGGTCACACTCAGAGGAGGAGACAGCCATTCTGTTTCACTGGGATACACAGAACAGGACAACTCTGAGCAAGGGGAAAGTGGAAGGCAGCTAGTATACACACACCAGGAAACAAACCAAGGAATGAGGTAATCAAATAGTGGAAGCAGGGCCTGGTATACATTCTGAGGTTTTAGGCGGTATGCAGCAAGTGAGGAGGCTGGGGGTTCTACCTGGCCAGGTGTGGGGAGAAATGTCCATTCACTTCCCATAAGCAAACCTTAAACAAGAGGTTCTTAACCCTTTTTGGGTCACTGTTTCCTTGGAGATTATGTTCAAAGCTCAGGGTCCTTTTCCCAGAAAATACATATGGGACACACAAAATTTTATATAGTTTTCTTGGAGTAACTTAGACCTCTTGGAGCTCTAAAAGGTGGCAAAAGAGAGTAGAGGGATCAAAAGGGATTAAATCCACTGATTTTTGGTTCTCTTCCATTCCTCCTCCCCCTTTCTTTCTTCAAAACCAGGCAGTAAACATCTCATGATGTTTTGAATGTTTCTAAAGAAACAAGCATACCATTTGGTTACCTAGGCTGGACCCTTTCTTTCTTTTTTGTGATGTTTACTTAAATATTATTCCCAAAACCACAAGGTTGCGTACTATACTGGTTGAGGAACATTTAGAATTGTTCCTGCCTTGGAGCATAAAATGAGATTTTATTATGCTTAAACTGGTGAAATCATTGCAAGTGTCACACCAAGAAGCAGATCCTAGGGGAGAGATGAATAACTTTGCATTTTCAGTTAGAATAGAAATATAAGTTCCATGTATTGAAAAAAACATTTTTTATATAATTAAGAATGAAAGTTTTGAAGTAACAATGTTTTTAGATAATAATAATTTTCCTTGACCCAACAAAGATGGTCTATGAATGAGTTGGTCTACAGAGGCCACAGGTCAGACCTGTCCTAATAACATATAGGGAAAACCAACAAATACTTATTTTTTATTTTTCACATTGCTCAAATCACTGCATCTTTATATAACAAAAAAGTATGTATTCATAAGTAGCCTTCGATAAAGATTAATTACGATATTTAATTTAAAAAAAAGAGATTGCTTTAAGCAGTGGGCATCTGTATTTGTTGCTTGAGCTACCGTAAATAAAATAGAGTGGGTGGTTTAAACAATTGAAATTTATTTTCTCTGAATTCTAAAGACTAGAAGTCCCAGATGAAGGTCTGGCAGGCTCAGTTCCTGGTGAGAGCTCTTTTCTGGCTTGTAGATGGCTGCCTTCTCACAGTGTCCTCACATCTCAAAAAGAGAGTTCTGATCTTTTCTTATAAGGACACTAATCCACCCCATCTTTATGACCTCATCTAAACCTAATTACTTCCCAAAGCCCCCACCTCTAAATAGCATCGTATTGGGAGTTAGGGCTTCAGCCTATGAATTTGGGAGAACACAATTCATTTCATAGCAGTAGCATTTGTGGTGAACTGACTGTATCGTTTGTATTGGGGTATCCTGGAAAGTCATGCTGGAGATCTGTTAAGGTCATTTCTCTGCCTCAGTAGTACAAAGTAGTACAAAGCCTTGAAAAGTTTTAGAACTACAGGTTTCCATTTTGTTAAAGCTCAGGGAAAGCTAATTTAATATTCTGTGACTTCATGGGGGCCAAACATCATATGACCATTCTAAAACTCAGTTGATTATAAAGATTTAATGTAGATTTTAATTGTTGACAAAGACATGTAATTTGGCCAGAAAACATGTAAGCAAGCTTCACCCTAATTCTTAAAACTCTTTTGAAAATTCTGTCTCGAGAGAAATAGCATTGTGAAAATTTCCATCTTTAGTTGGATCTCTGCTATCCAATAGAAATGTAATGTCAGCCATATATAGAATTTAAAGTTTTCTATTAGCAACATTAAAAAACTAAAACTAGTTAAATTCATTGTAATATACCTCATTTAACCCAGTATTAAAAATATTATCATTTTGACATGTAATCAATATAAAAATATGAATGAGATATATTATGTTCTTCTTTTTTGTATGAAATTTTGAAAATGGTGTGTCTATTATGCTTAGAGGACAGATCAATTCAGATCAGCCAAATTTCAAGTGCTCAGTAGCCACATATGGCTGGTGGCTACCACATTGGACAGCTCTGATTTAGAGGAACTGTATGATTTGATCCGTACTATTTATATACAAAGAGATGATTGCAACCTTCTTTATTTTATTAATAACTCTCAAAAAGGAGATAAGCAGGATGATATTATTGGGTTTGAAACTTTATAAATCTTTGACTGGAGTCTCTGGAATTGAGTATCTTGTCCTAGGTAGATTCTGGAATAACATTAGGATGAACATTAACTTTTCAGTTGAATGATAATTGCCCATCAGAAGGGTCATGGAAAGAATGGGCAGCTCTACTTTAGTACCAATTATCAATTTATCAATTTGTTGCTGGCCTAATTCAAGGTTCCTCTTTCATTTACTTTGTGGGTTTTAGTTATTGTATTTTACAAGAACAGAAGTAGTATTTCTAAGAGATTACTTACGTGAAAATGATCTCTTGGAATGCTCCACAAATATTACCTTATGTTGACATAGGACTTCTCTTACTGGAATGCAGAGATACTTATACATTACCTAATTCTATTAGTTGCTATATGAGGTTGGTAGATCTTACTATTCCAATTTTGCAAATAAGGAAAATCCTAAGACTTTTTTTTTAAGATTCCATTTATTTATTTGACACAGAGAGAGAGAGAGAGAGAGAGAGAGAGAGAGAGAGAGAGAGAGAGATAGCACAAGCAGGGGGAGAGGCAGGCAGAGGGAGAGGGAGAAGCAGACTCCCGCTGAGAAAAGCCCAACTCGGGGCTCAATCCCAGGACACTGGGATCATGACCGAAGCCAAATGCAGCCACTTTAACTGACTTTGCCACCCAGGTGCCCCTAAAACTCTTTTTTTAGTGAAACTGGGAATGGTATACTGGTTTTCTGATTATCTTGAAAGTGATGCATTAACCAAGGTGCATTTCTACATTTCTGTCATTTCTTTAAAATACATATTTAATGTTCTTTTTTATTAAGATCTAACTTATATATGGTAAAGGATATAAATCTGACATGTACACTTCAATTCCTTTTACTTAGGTATACATGTGTAAACTCCCCCCCCCCCCAGATTAAGATATAGAACATTTCCAGCCCAGCAGCAGGCTCCCCTGTGGCTCCGCCACCCCAGATAATCCCCCAGGGAAACCACAGTTCTAACTTCTGTCACCATACCTCCATATGTGCCTGTTCTTGAACTTCACATTAATGGAGTCATAGCTGTTTGGTGTCAGGCTTCTTTTGGTCAGCGTCCTATGTGCGAGAGTCATTCATGTTGGCTATAGTGATAGCACACTCTTTTCCATTGCCATGTGTTATTTCATCATCTAAATCTACCACAGTTTTTTTTATCCATTCTATTGTTGATGGATATTCTTGAATATTTGCTTTTCTCTATTTTAATGGAAGTGTATTAACGTACCATATTACATTGGTTTGAGGTGTCCACTACAATGATATAACAATTCTATACATTACTCAGTGCTCCTCAAGATAAGTGTGCTCTCAATTCCTTTTATCTGTTTCACCCATTCCCCACCCCTACCTCTCCTCTGGCAACCACCAGTTTGTTTTGTGTTTTTAAGAGTGTGTTCTTTTATTTGTCTCTTTTTTTCCTGTTTGTTTGGTTTGTTTTTTAAATTCCACATGTGAGTGAAATCACATGCTATTTGTCTTTCTCTGACTTATTTCACATAGCATTCTACCCTCTAGGTCCATGCACATTGTTGTACATGGAAAGATATCTCTTTTTTGTGGCTGAATAATATTCCGTGATATATCTGTACCACATTTCCTTTATCCTTTCATCTACGGATGGATGCTTGGGTTGCTTCCATATCTTGGCTATTGTAAATAACACTGCAATAAACATTGGAGTGCATATGTCTTTTCAAATTAGTATTTTCGTTTTCTTTGGATGATTACCCAGTCGTGGAATTACTGCATCATATGATGATTCTATTTTCAATTTTTTGGCGCACCTCCATATTGTTTTCCATACTGCACCAATTTGCATTGACACCAACAGTTCACAAGGGTTCCTTTTTTCCCACATCCTCACCAATACTTGTTGTTTCTCGTGTTTTTGATTTCAGCCATTCTGACAGGTATGAGGTGATACCTCATTGTGGTTTTGATTTGTATTTCCCTGATGATGAGTGATGTTGAGCATTTTTTCATGTGTCTGTTGGCCATCTATATGTCTTCTTTGGAAAAAGTGTCTATTCAGTTCCTTTGCCTATTTTTAAATTGGATTATTTGGGGTTTTTTGTGTTGAGTTGTATACTTTATGTATTCTGGATATTAATCCCTTATTGGATGTATCTTTTGCGAATATTTTCTCCCTTTCAGTAGGTTGCCTTTTCATTTTGTAGGTGGGTCCTTTTGTTGTGCAAAAGATTTTTATTTTGGTATAGTACCAACAGTTTACTTTTGCTTTCATTTTCCTTGTCTGAGGAGTTACATCTAGAAAAATGTTGCTAAGCCAATGGCAGAAGATTACTGCTTATGTTTTCTTCTAGGAGTTGATGGTCTCGTGTCTCACATTTAGGACTTTAACCCATTTTGAGTTTATTTTGTGGATGGTGTGAGAAAGTGGTCCAGTTCATTCTTTAGTATGTAGCTGTCCCTTTTTCCCAACACCATTTGTTGAAGAAATTGCCTTTTCCTTGTTGTGTTTTCTTGCCTCCTTTGTCATAGATTAATTGGCCATAGAAGTGTGGGTTTATTTCTGGGCTTTCTATCCTGTTCTGTTGATCTATGTGTCTATTTTTAGGCCAGTACTATACTGTTTTGATTACTATAGCTTTGTAGTATATCTTTAAGTCTGGGATTGTGATACCTCCAGCTTTGTCCTTCTTAAGATTGCTTTGGCTATTTGGAATCTTCTGTGGTTCCATACAAATTTTAGTATCATCTGTTCTAGCACTGTGAAAAATGCTATTGATATTTTGATAGGGATCACACTGAATCTGTAGATTGCTTTGGGTAGTATGGACATTTTAACAATATTAATTCTTCCAATCCATGAGTGTGGAATATTTTTCCATTTATTTGTGTTGTCTTTAGTTTCTTTCATCGATATTTTATAGTTTTCAGAGTACAGGTCTTTCCCCTCTTTGGTTAGGTTTATTCCTATGTATTTTATTCTTTTTGACATAATTGTACATGGAATTATTTTCTTAATTTCTTTTTCTGCTACTATGTTATTAGTGTATAGAAACACAACATATTTTTGTATTTTGGTTTTGTACCCTGCAACTTTATGGAATTCCTAATGAATTACATAAGTTCTGTAACTATTTCTGATGGTTTTTTGGTGGGGTTTTCAGGGTTTTATAGGTACAGTATTATGTCATCTGCAAATAGCAACAGTTTAACTTTTTCCTTACTTATTCAGATGCCTTTTTATTTCTTTTCCCTGTCTAATTGCTGTCATTAGGGCTTACAGTACTATGTTGAATAAAAGTGAAGGGAATGGACATTCTTGTCTTGTTCTTGAGCTTAAACAAAAAGCTTTCAGCTTTTAATGTTGAGTATGATTTTAGCTGTGGGTTTTTCACATATGGCCTTTATTATGTTGAGGCATGTTCCCTTGAAACCCATTTTTTTAAGAGTTATCATAAATGGATGTTGAATTTTGTCAAATACTTTTTCCACATCTGTTATGATGATCATATGATTTTTATCTTTCATTTTCTTAATGTGGTATGTCATGTTGATTGACTTGCAGATATTGAACCATCCTTGCATCCCTAGAATAAATTCCACTTGAACATGGTGAATGGTGAATTTTATTGTAGTGTTCAATGTGGTTCGCTAATATTTTGTTGAGGATTTTTGCATCTGTGTTCATCGGGATATTGGCCTATTATTTTCTTTCTTTTTCTTTTTTTGTAGCATCTTTGTCTGGGTTTTGGTATCAGGGTTGAGTCTGGCCTTGTAGAATGTATTTGGAAACTTTCCTTCCTCTCCATTTTTTGGAATAGTTTGAAGCAAATAGATATTAACTCCTCTTTAAATGTTTGGTTGAATTTACCTGTGAAAACATCTCATCCTGGACTTTTGTTTTTTGGGAACTTTTTGATTACCAATTCAATTTTGTTACTAGTAATTGGATTCTTCGTATTTTCTATTTCTCCCTGATTTGATTTTGAAAGATTTTATTTTCTATGTAGCTTGTGTTTTCATTCTCAATGTTCTTTTTTTTTTTTTTAAGATTTTATTTATTTATTTGCTGGGATGCCTTGGTGGTTTAGTCGTTAAGTGTCTGCCTTCGACTCAGGTCATGATCCCATGGTCCTGGGATCGAGGCCCTTACTGAGCTCCCTGCTCAGCGGGAAGCCTGCTTCTCCCTCTCCCACTCCCCATGCTTTTGTTCCCTCTCTCGCTGTGTCTCTCTCTGTCAAATAAATTAATAAAAATCATTAAAAAAAAGCAAAGAAGAAAATTTAAAAAGAAATTTTATTTATTTATTTGAGAGAGAACGAGCAAGAGGGAGCGCCAGCAGGGTGTGGGGGAAAGAGGGAGAGGGAGAAGCATACTCCCTGCTGAGCAGGGAGCCTGATGTGGGGCTTGATCCCAGGACCCTGGGATCATGATCTGAGCCAAAGGCAGATGCTTAACCACCTGAGCCACCTGGGTGGCCCCATTCTGCATGTTCTAAACATCCTTCATTTTATTTATCTATTTTTTGATAGAGAGCATAAGAGTGAGAGCGAGTGTGCATGTGAGCACTTGGGTGGGGGGCAAAGGAAGATGAAGAAAGAATCTCAAGCAGGCTCCATGCTCAGCACAAGCCTGGCACAGGCCTTGATCTCACAACCCTGAGATCTTGACCTGACCCAAAATCAAGAGTCAGAGGCTTAACCAACTGATCCACCCAGGTGTCCAGCGTCCTTCATTTTAATGAAACTAATTTTATAAAACTATTTATGTCATGTTTAGAAATTATTTTCTATCTGTATAAACTTTTCTTTTAAACTTGAATTTGTCAGTATATTAGCTTCCTGAAGCTATTGTAAGACATTACCACAAACTTGGTGATTTAAAACGATAGAAATTTGGTCTCTCATAGTTCTGGAGGCCAGAAGTTGGAAGTCAGTAAAGCTGGGCTATTGTCAGGGTGTCAGCAGGGCTGTGTTCCCTACAGAGGCTCTAGAGGAGAATCTGTTCCTTGTCTCTTTCTGTGCCTTTTCTCTTCCAGCTTCTGGAGGCTACTTGCATTCCTTGGCCTATAGCCACATCATTCCCATCTTTGCCTCTGTCTTCACAACATCTTTTCCTCTGTGTGTGGGAAGTCTCTCTCTGCCCCTCTCTTACGAGGACTCTTATGATGGCATTTAGGGGCCACCCTGATTATATCTAGGATCACTCCTCTCTCCCATTAGTTTAATCACATCTGCAAAGTTCGTATTTCCATATAAGGTTATATGCACAGGCTTTGAGGATTAGGACATGGATCTTTTGGAGATCCATTATTCGGTCTCACAGTCTAATTGTCTCCAGAGTAACTAACCCTCAAGACAAGATGTGACATTATAGACAAAGTTCTGGCTGGGAGCTGGAAGATTTGAGTGTACTTGTGTAAAATTTTAATGTCTCTGGTCTTCAGTTTCCTAATAGGAATAATAACATATGCCTTATCAACTCCACAGAGTTGTTTGATGGTGAAATTCTGTGTATAAAAGGGATTTGAGGGACACCTGGGTGACTCAGTCAGTTAAGTGTCTGCCTTGGCTCAGGTCATGATCCCAGGACCCTGGGACCCTTGCTCTGCGAGGAGCCTGCTTCTCCCTCTGCCACTCCCCCTGCTTGTACTTTCTCTCTCTCTCTCTCTCTCTCTGACAAATAAATAAATAAAATCTTTTAAAAAAGGGATTTGATATATTAAGATTTAGGGTCATGTAGTATTAATCCATGTTGTACTTGAGATACAATTCAGTAGTTTACTCCTGTATTGCAGTTCTCATTTTTGCAGCCTCAGAGGATCCAGGCTGCTGTGGGGGGGGGGGGAAATCTGGATTCTATCCCAAACATTGGAGGCTGTAGCATCATAGTTTGGAGTGTCCCTCTGGTATCAGACTTTTTGGGTTTGAAGCCCAGCTTGACTGCTTCCTAGTGGTATAGTCTTGGACTATTTGGGGTCTGAAGTAATAGAGTACCCTTCCAGGACTTTATCCAGGGACAACTTAATATAAAGAATTGTTAACTAGTAGAAGGGGGCTAGGTACGTACAGGAGTATAAGGTGTGTGCCAACCATTACCCCTTGGCTGAGGAGAGGAGACAATAAAGGAGGTAAGGGCCAGGCTGGGAGTCCGTCCTCTTCAGAGAAGCTGTGGGTGCCTCAGGAAAATGCAGCCTCCTGTTGGGAAAGGACTTTCCAGAAAGGTAGGGTCAGAGCTGTGCTGCAGAAGCTGCCAGGGAGGACAGTGTGGCCCAAGGTATAGCTGGGACTCCTCCAAGCTGCCTCCTGGTTTCTCCTGATGAATAACAAACATGGAGGGCTGGGGCCTGTGCGGGGGGCATCTTCCTGGGCTGCAGCCTGGCAGTGTCCCTCTGGTGCCCCCTGTTGACACAATGTTTGGCCAGTCCCAGCTCACAAAACCAGGCAAAGGAGGGTGGGTTTGGAGCTGAGAAACAGTACAGTGATGGCCGGTAGTTATTTATTCTCTTAGGCTTTAATGTTCTTCATCTAGAAACTGGGGGTCATAATTCTGCCCCCAGGTAGAACTATCATAAAAAGTAAATGAATTAATGCCTGTAAGTGCTTAGACTAGTGGCTAGCACAGTCTAAGTCAACTATTCCAACCAATCTTATTTATTCCTCATTCCAGGTCTGTGTCATGAGCTGATGATATCGAGAGAAAAATGTGTCACTCCCTCTGGCCTCATGGAGCCTCATCTTTAGCACCTTTAATTACATGGTCAGATTTGAGATACTTCCTAGTTTATATTTTAAGGACTAATACTATCTCAAAGCCTACCTTCAAGAATTTAAAAAAACTTCTCCCCATAGTAGAATAGTTTTTTAGGGGGGAGGGATCTAGTTCTTTTTAGCAGAGGATATGCATGCTATTTTTCTGTCTGACTCTGTAATTGGAGAAACCCGTGCCACATAAGTGACTTCCTTTAACCAATCCTTAACTGCGTGCTGTGGGTCAGGCAGTGTTCTAGGCACCGGGGATCTAGAAGTGAACAAGGCAAAACCAAAAAATTTCTGTCCTTGTGGAGCTTAGATTCGAGGTGAGGGCTGGAAGACACAGACAATAATCAGCCTAAAAAATGATGTAAACGTGGTAAATACTACGGTGAAAACTAAAACTGGGAGTGAGGATAAATTGGATTCTTCTCAAATCTCACTACTTAAAAGGAATTGTGTATGCACGTGTTTTGGTACCAGATCCTTGTCCATTCAGCAATTCTGTATCAGCGGTGGAAACCAGAAACCTCAGGGTCCCAGGAGAGCCTGTCCTGGGAAAGTTTTCCTTTTCACATGGAGGAATTTGGGTTAAATTGGAGTTAGTGTCTCTTATTTTAAAATCTCCTCATATTATAAACACGTGCGCTTCTTCAGTCAATTCAGATTCATTGCACACAGTTTCACATATACTCTGTGGGCAGTAAAGTCGTCTTCCTTAATGCTCTCTTAACTGCTGGATTGTTGGTGATGATGTCTGGAGAGTTGCTAAAACTCATCTTTTCCACCTGTATGTCTGAGTGGCAACATCTCCTTAAATCTGACTAGGACCTTTGTGTTACATTCTTAAAAAAAAAAAATCTCTTTTAAATATTCATGGGAATGGCTGATCTCCAGCCTATGAAATGAAGGGAAAAGTTTTAGAAGACTCTCTTCCATTTAATTCCCCCATTGCAGAGACTTTAGAAACAGGTCTCGAAATTATAGGAACCACAAATTTAAAAAGTGTTAGTTTGATATGTCTGAAATTAATGCTTTAATTTATTCACCACAGAATGTCTTCACACATCGCTGTTTTGTGTAATTTATACCATATACTGTCTACTCAAGTTAATGTGTGAAGCATGGTTAAATTATGCCTAAAATGGAATATGAAAACTATCTACAATATGGTGACGGGGAAAGGGTCTAAGTAGGAGTAATGGGGCAAAATTTAAATAAGACAAATGGAAATAGAAGCTTCAGAAAAACTGTCAGGTGTCTAAGATAAGCCTAACTGGAACACGCTCCCCAGAAAAGACTTTAAGACATTCAGAGAGGTCTACTGGGAAAGGGGCAGACAAAGTTCTAGAAAATATTTCTGTAGGGAACATGTAATTGTACATGTGGCCTAAAAAATGGACTAGATAATCTAATAGGCTTTTGTGTGTCTCATATCTTCAGTTTTCAGTCTTTGGTTAATCATGTCAAAGAAGCTTTGGGATAAAGATCAAATGAACAATTCTAGAGAAAAAGGAGACGTATTTTGTCAATATGATTTCATTTGTTCTTTTTCCTAAAGCGTATCGCATGCTGACAGGACTGTCATTCATTTTTCTTATGGCTAATTTAGTGCTAGTAAAGGGGGCCAAACCCATAGCTCAGGACAATGCAATCTGCCCTTTGCTTCCTTGACCTTGTGCTCAGTCTCATTCTGAAGGCGTCTGGGGGAGAACGGTAAAGTCAGGATGCTCTCCCAGTGATCTGATTCGGTTTTGTTTTTGAGATGACTAATACAATATTAGTGTTTTTAAATGTTAGCAATTTAGAGATTGCATTCATTAATTCACTGAAACTCCTGCTCATGTGCAAAGTTCTTGCGTCTAGGTTTTAGGCCATGTAGGAAATACAGGTCTCTGGGAGACTGCTCTTGTCTTCAGTGAGTGTACAGTTTGGTAAGCTGCTAAAATGAGAAAGAGCTGCTGTCTTTACAATGGGCCCTCACTTCTAAAACACTGAGGGCACAATGCCAAATGGAATTGAGATTAGGAGCTGGGGAGAGGGGATGAGCAGGAAGAGGTCGTCGCTACGTTGGGTGGGTCTAAGTTTATTTCCCTCTATGATGTTTAATTGTCTTGTTTTTACTCTTATATTAATCAGGGCTATCCAAAGAAACAGAATCAATGGGGGATATAGATATAGATACAGATGTAGAGATTCCTTTGAGGAAATGGCTCAGGGGCTAAGGAGTCCCACAGTCTAATGCTAGGAACCACAAATTTAAAAAGTGTTAGTTTGATATGTCTGAAATTAGTGCTTTAATTTATTCACCACAGAATGTCTTCACACATTGCTGGAGACCCAGGAAGGACAGTGGTGTAGCTTAGTCCGAGTCTGAATTCCAGAGAACCAGAGGAGCTGAGGCTGTAACTCTCAGTCCAAGGGCAGGAGAGACTGATGTCCCAGCTCAGGCAGGCAGGGAGGAAGCCAAAGGGGCGAATTCCTCCTTCCTCTGCCTGTTTTCTTCAGACCCTTAACGGTTTGGATAATGCCTACCCACCTACTTGGGGAGGGCGATCTACTTTACTGGGGCCACCAAGTCAACTATAAATCTCATTTGGAAACACCTTCACAGGCACACTCAGAAATAACATTTAATTTGAGTGCCTGTGTCCCAGTCAGGCTGACACATAACAAGTAACCATCACAACTCTTAAGTCATCTTTCAGCAGAAGAGCCTAAGTTTTGGACTTCGTTAGAAGAGGCCATCGTAGTGGGGGATGCCTGGGTGGCTCAGTGGGTTAAGCCTCTGCCTTCCACTCAGGTCATGATCCCAGGGTCCTGGGATGGAGTCCTAGCACTGGGCTCCTTGCTCAGCAGGGAAGTCTGCTTCTCCCTCTCCCTCTGCCTGCCACTCTGCCTGCTTGTGCTCTCTCTCTGCCAAATCAATAAAAAAAATCTTTTAAAAAAAGGAGGAAGAAGAGGCATCACAGGACAGTCTCTTACCTGCTATTGTCCACCCCATCACTTCAACCTCACCCTGTTTCACTCGCACCTTGAGTGCCTCACCTTGATCCCCTGCTGTGTTTTCTGGTGTGGGGGGGAGGGTGCTCTGCTTTCATGTGGGCTGAGTGGCCCCCTGTCAGCCCCTGGCTGCCACTGCTGACCCCAGAACTAGCACAGCCCCAGTCCACCCCGACAGTGGGGCCAACCAAGGGCCTCTCATTGCCTCCACACATCCTGCATAGTTGAATCTTTGCTTAAGACTGCTTGAATGAGATCTATGTCTTGGGGGGGAGGATCTGTAGTTTTTCAAAAATCAAATCAAAACAAGTAAACTGGATGTCTGCTATAAAACTCAAGTGATCTGGTACATCTTCTGGTTTCATAAATTGATTATTAGTAATAATCCATGCAAATATCTTTTACCGTTCTAGTAATTTTTATCAAAGTAGTTGATAATTTTGTTTTAAATAACATGTAAATACATTCCGTAGTTGCTTTAAAGTAATGATCAACCCCCTGTAATGCTACGTGCCACTAGTTTCAATCTCCGAAGCATTAGGCTGAGACTGCTTTTTCTTTTCTTACGAGGATGAGCAGGATTGAAGGTAAGCAAGTGAGAATAAACCAGATTAGACTGATTTATCTCTGAAAGCCTTCACTTTTCAACTCAATCTGTATTAACATTTTTCAAGACAAAAACATCATGAGCTTTTGAGCACTTTGGCCGATGCCTACCCTTCACCCCTAAGTTTTCTCAGGTCAGCATGGTTACATTTTAGTGTCTTTGATCTCTTTGTCTTCTCAGTTGGGCAGTACAGATTTCCTCCAGATAGTTCCTATAAGCAGTTTGCTTTGCAATTCCCATCACCCTTTCCAGAAACTGAGACTTTGAGCTCATCTTTACAAGTTGTGCTGACAAATAAATTATCACATGGCTACAGCATCATATACGCTTTAAGGACCAACTGACTTAGTCTCTATCTCTAGTACACCAATAAAACTTTTCAGTTACTTAAGCATCTTACTTCTTCTCTATGTCTGATCCTGCTGTTTTCAGAGACAGTTTATCATTTATTTTTTTGATATTCTGATGTTACACGTACTTTTTAAAAAAGATTTTTTACTTATTTATTTTTGTGTGAGATGGAGAGAGAATGCTCGAGCAGGGGCAGAGGGAGAAACAGACTCCCCGCTGAGCAGGGAGCCCAATGGGGGGCTCCATCCCAGGAGCCTGGGATCACTACCCAAGCTGAAGGCAGAGACTTAACCAACTGATCCACCCAGGCACCTCTAGGTACGTTTTTTTTTTTTTTTAAGGGAGAAGCAGGCTTCCCGCTGAGCAGGGATCCCGACGACTCGGGGCTTGATCCCAGGACCCCGGGATCATGACCAGAGCCGAGGGCAGATGCTTAACGACTGAGCCACCCAGGCGCCATTAAATATGGGCAACTCAAGAGACAGTATCTACCAAGAATTCCCATTTTTAAGCCTAATGTATTCATTCCTGGTCGGTATTCTTTTCATTGATTATCCTAAATTAGGGTTACCAGATCTCTGGGGATAATTCATAAAGGAATCCCCAGTTAAATTTGAACTTCACATAAAGAATTAATGCTTTTCTTTAAAGTGTAAGTATACCCCATGCAATATTTGGGACCTACTCATACTAAGAAATTATTCATTCTCTATGTGAAATTCAGACTTAATTCAGTGTACTGTGTTTTATTTTGCAACCTTATCATAAATGGGAATTTCTGCTTTGCAACATCTCTACCCATCGATTCCCTGAAATTCTGGGGTTCAGAGTCCAAAGTGGGGGAAGGGAACATAGGAGTTGATACTTGGCTTTCATTATTAGGTCTTTGGTAATTTCTGGGGTGTTAAACCCCCTTAGAAGCCTAGAAAAGTGGTACCTGAGTTATTCAGTGAAAGGAGAGGGACCCCAGGAATAAGGTCGCCCCAGGGATGAGATAGCTCCTCATGACACTGTTTACACATCGTTTAAACCAATATCAATTTATCCAGACCCCAGCAGGCCTGCTGCAATATATACCAGTGAGTATGTGGTCCTTGAACTGTTCATCTAGAGTCCATGGGCGGGTCATGGTGTACTTTATGCTGTCCTGACAATGTGTCTGGCCGAGGTTACTTGTCATACTATTGCTGTTTAGTGAAATGGAATTCTGCTTGTAAGATACCGGTATGACAAGGAAAAAGATTCATATTTCAGGATTCACAGCCTCTCCCCCTTCTCACCTTGAAAAAGAGAGTTTCTTTTCATCAGCACTCTGTCTCTGGTCCTAGGATTGCATGGGACCAGGTTAATGCATGAGGAAGGGAATTACACAGCCAAGGCCAGTTCGATTGATCTCAGGAAGCAGCGCCATGAGAAAATAACAGATTGAGAAGATGAGAGGGGTGGGCAGAAAAAGAACAGGGTGCTCTGTGTGTGGAAGGGAGCATGGGGGAGAATGAGAAAGGGGGATTTTGGAGGAATAGGATGGGAAAGAAGGAGGTCTGGAGGCAGAGTTCCTGCTGGACTCCCTGAAACGCCAGAGAGGAGAAAGAAAAGATTGGAAGTTGTGCTGGGGGTTGTAAGATTTGTCCCCCTCTTGGCATTTTTTGAGAGACTGTGTTTAATATTATTTTTATCTAATGACTCTTGCTTTCACAGAGATTTCACAGGGAATGGTCCTGAAATACACCTACATATAACCCAGCTTCTGCTGTTTATACAACATTGGCAGGGAGAGTAAAGCAGGGCAGTGAGGATCCATTAAATTCTGATCAGACAGTTGTTGGGCAGCAAAACTGTAAAACTTGTACCTAAAAGATGGTTTCATCTTATACCATTCCAGGGGGGTGGGGGTGGCTAGAACCATTATTCCCGACATGAACACTAAAAAATAAATCAACACTATCTATTCATGTCTTTATGACATTATGGATTTTCTACCTTCATCCCCTTTCCTCATGTACTTAAGTACATGTGCAACATGACATATATATGACATGAGCATGAGAGAAATAAACTGGTTTTGGAACCAGCCAAGGATATTTGGAACACACTTTGATGGATAAAAGTACATAATCATAATAGATAACACTTCTGGGGGTGTCTGAGTGGCTCAGTGGATTAAGCATCTGACTCTGGTTTTGGTTCAAGGCATGATCTCAGATTTGTGGGATTGAGCCCTGTGTCAGGCTCTGTGCTCAGCGAGGAGTCTGCTTGAGATTCTCTCTCCCTCTCTCCTTCCTCCTGGCCCTGCTCACATGTACACTCTGTCAGTCTCTAAAATAAATCTTAAAAAAAAAAAAGATAACACTTCTGGATAAAACAACATAGGAAAATTGATGAAATTTTTGTATCATTCAGAAACTGAAAATAGTTGTAAAAATAAGGTATTTTGAGTTATTTTCAAGCAATGGATAGAGTTGAATAAAAGTATAGTCTACTGAAAAACTATTTTAAAATAACCATTTGTTTGGAACTGTATTTATTTTTTCATTCATCTATACATTCAACATTAATTCAATAGACATGCCTTGAGGACCTACCCAATCTTAAATGGTAGCTCTGAGCATACCAAGATTTAAAAAAAGAAAAAAAAGAAAACTTGGTTCTTGTCCTCAAAGAACTTCTAATTCTATAGAAAAATAGTTATACAAACATGATTTTAGTATGTAGATCTTATCTGAAACCTTTCATGGGTTTTAGAATTCAATATTTCACACTTTTACAAGGTAATAGATTCCAATCACTGTGGCTGCAGAACATTACCTAAAATTTTGTGCCTTAAAACAAAAACATTTGTCTTTCTCATGAATCTGTGTTTGGGGCAAGGCCTGGCATCACCTTGTCTTTGCTTCACTCAGCCAATACTTGAGTATCGAGGACAGGCATCATCTGAAGGTATCAATTCATTCTCATGTCTTGTACTTGCTGCTTGTTGGTCGTTGATGATGACTGGTAATTGAGATCTTGGCGGAGGTTGTGGGCTAGAACAGCTACAGAGGGCCTCACTATGTGGCTGAGCTTCCTCACAACATGGTGGCTGATTTCGAAGGGCAAGCATTTCGAGAGAGGACAGAATAGGCAGAAGCCGTATCACCTTTTATGACCTAGCCTTGGAAGTCAAGCAGTGTCACTTCCACTACTTTTATTCATAAGATCACTCCCATTTTCAAGGAGGGAGAGAAAATAGATCTCCCCTTTTGATAAGTGGTAAAAGTTCTAGAAGAATTTGTGGGATAAGACATGTTGTAGTAGCCACTTTCAGAATGATGCATAGAGTAGAGGTACATATACTATGTGTTATATACTATTACCAGTGGGGTCTGAGGCTTCACTCTGCAATGAAACCCATTAATATTTCTGCAGCAAAATTAATGAATATTAATACAGAGTGGAATAAATTGAGATTATAAATATAGGTAGTTCAATTCAGATTTTGTCACCAAATGAGTTACCAAAAAATATTTCAGTTTTAAGAGATTTTCTAGATTTCATTCAAACTTTCTAGTAAGTGGTTTTTGAGCTGTAATATAATTTGTGCTGATGGGAGGCTATAGGTATTTATAACACATCTGGAAGTAGAGACCATAGGAGAACTGGAGGAGGAAGAAATCTTCACAGAATAGGTAGCTGAAAGTGGATTATTTAGGAAGGATGTTCCAAATCAAAGAAACTCCAAAAGAATGGACATCTGAGTGTGGAGAAAAGCAAGATTTCCAAAGTGGATAGAATATATACATTAGAGAACATGAGGGGTCAGATCATGAAGAGTCTTGGATGCCGTATTATGGAATTTGCATTTTATCCTATAGAGAAAAAAATGAAGCCAATTAGGGGTTTTAAGCAGGAGAGAGATGGGATCATATTTGCCCCTTGGAATGATAATTTTGGTGACAGTAGATTGAGGGGGGATGAGGACAGGGTTCACTCAGGAAGTTCTTCAAGAGGCAACTAGAACTGATGACCACCTGGAATAAAAGCAGGGAAGAACTGTTGCATTTAGCTGCCATTTCCTTCTGTGCTAAGACCAGAGTTCATCATGAAAACTGTGTTGTGGAGATGGAGAAGAGTTGTCCGATCATCTCTTATAATTAATTTTTTTATCCAAGTAGTGCATATATCTTTTTTACAATGTTAAATAACACAAAACAGAGATTAAAAGCCAACGTGCACCATACCACCCCATTACCCCCAGTCTTACTCCTTTTTTTTTTTAAGATTTTATTTATTTATTTGACAGAGATACAGTGAGAAAGGGAACACAAGCAGAGGGAGTGGGAGAGGGAGAAAGAAGCAGGCTTCCTGCTGAGCAGGGAGCCCGATGTGGAGCTCGATCCCAGGATCCTGGGATCATGACCCGAGCTAAAGGCAGACACCTAATGACGGAGCCACCCAGGTGCCTCGCCTGCCGCAGTCTTACTCCTTAAAAGCTACCACTTTCACCCCTTTAAATGGTTTCTTTTGGGATTTACCTCCATGGTCTAAATAAGGTGCCACATCTGCTGCAAGTCACAAAATAAACCAATTTGAAAATATCTTAAATAATAACACTTATTCTCACAACATGAAGTCCAGATTGGACAGGCTTCACATACCGTATTCCTTTCCATCTCAGCTGGCTCCTCATCATGATCAGAAAATCGATGCTTCTGTTCCAAGAATCACATGAAAAAAATCCATTGTAAGAAGAGGGACCATTCTTCTTGTGAGTGTTTGGGGTGTTTTTTTGTTTTTTGTTTTTGTTTTTTGTTTTTTGGGGGTTTTTTTGTTTTTGTTTTTGTCTTTTTGGTTTAATAACAAATAATTTTTTTTTCCCAGAAGCTCTGCAGCTCCCTTTCCCTCCTGTGCCTTTCGCTAATTTGGGTCACATGCCTTGTTTGTATTATCTGTTGTCAACTTGGCATCACCACCACCCCTTCTAAAGTCTCCTTTGCTTTGAAGAGAAGCCAGGAGTTACATTTGCTAGATTCCCCTTTGTTGTATGGTCCCAGGCTAGAGTGTATTGACGAGAGGCAGCCTTGAGCCAAAGTAATGGAGAGTTCATTATTCTCCAGTCAGTTGCAGCCAGAATTGTGGAAACTTCAAGGTGAGTTTTGAAAACCACCTGCTTGAGCACTTCAAGTTGAGAAGGTCAGTAGTGATTTCTCTAACCATTACTCTCTTAAGGCTTTGGGGGGGGGGATAAACCACCAATTCCCTATATTAAACCCCTTTTTGCTGGACTGCAAAAAGTAACTTCAGGTTTCCAGACTGATCTATGACCCTTCCTAAACATAGCACCAATGCAAGGGAAATGAATTACAACACTGACATAGACAAATCAGGATTTAAGTATGATTCTAGTATGGAGCACAATAGTAATATGGGGGAAATTTGACTTCAAGTAATGATAGTGTAGCTTGGTCAGGCTAATCTTCCTACAGATAACAATGATAGAGCCTGGATGGAAATATTAAAAACCAACTATTTGAAGACATTGGACAGAGACTAAACTCAGGCAGGTATTGGAGAGGAGTCTACCTTTAAAAGATTGGAATTACACCATTGTGATTTTGAGTTTGTAGTTTTTGCTCCTAGTTATTTCACAAGTCCATTATGTGGCTCAGAATGAAGCCTGAATGAATGATGAATACTGGTATCAGATTATAGAGTCCAGGATGGGAGGAGCAGCTGGGGAGCTGAGAGGGTGTATCTGAGAAGGGAGGGGGACATAGAGGTGGTGAATCCCAAATTTGCTTATAAACTCTGCTCAAGTTCTTGTCCAGCTGCTGAAATACTCATCAGTAGGAGAGACCACATAGAGTATAGAGAAAAAGTGACCACTAGAAACTGAAAGAATTGGGCAGAGATTTCAGCTATCACCCAAAACAAAGGAGATAGACTTAGGAGTTTGAGTCCAGCCAATTTAATTCCCTGCTAGAACAAAAAAATCACACTCTTCTTAGCAATATAATAGAATCAAAAATTTCTACAATGTATAATTCCTAATGTCTAGTATATAATAAAAATGACAAAATGTGTAAAGAAATAGGAAAATATGACCCATATGCAGGAAGGAGAAAACAACCAAAGAAAACCAAACCTTACATGGTGCATAATAGACAGAGACTTTAAAACAGCTATTATAAATATGTATAAGGACTTACAGGAAAATATAGTCTTAATGAATGAACAGATGGAAAAACAGCAGCAAAATAGAATGAAAAGTCCAGTTTTGTCTGTTTATGCTGCTCTAACAAAAACACCGTAGCCTGGGTGGCTTAAATAACAAACATTTATTTCTCACACTCTGGAAGCTGGGCAGTCCAGGATCAAGGCACCAGCAGATCTGGTCTCTGGTGATGTTCTGCTTACTGGTTCAGAGATGGCCATCTTCTCACTGTGTCCTTGCATGGCAGAAAGAATAAGGGAGCTCTCCGGGGCTTCTTGTACAAGGGCACTAATACTGTTCATGAAGACTCCCCCTCATGACCTCATTACCTCTCAGAGGTCCCACGTCCTAATACCATCACACTGAGGGTTAGGATTTCAACATGTGAATGGCAAGGAGAGACACATTCAGTCTATAGCAGACTCAAAGGAAAATTCTAGGTGAAAAATACAGCAACTAAAATGAAAAACTTACTAGATATGCTTAATGGCAGATTAGAGAATGCACAAGAATCAGTGAATTTGAAAGCAGATAAATGGAAATTGTTCAAGTTCCAGAGAAGGGAGAAAAGATAGAAGAAATATGAATGGATTTTCAGAGAGCTATGGTTTCTGAAATACAAGCAGTCCAATACATGTGATTGGAATACTAGAAGGAGCCAAGAGAATAGGAAAGAAAAAATATTTGAAGAAATAATGGCTGAAAACTTAACAATTTGGTAAAAACACTAATGGATCCAAGGTCAGTGAAGCACAAGCAGAATAAATACAAAGAAAACAACACGAGGCACGTGACTGACTGTTGGAATCTAAAGATAAAGAAAAATGAGCCAAGAGAAAAATAAGGCCTCTATGTTACTTAGAGAGAAACAATAATACAAATAAGGCAGACTTCTCACAAGAAACGGGGAGGCCAGAACTCTGTCATACACACCCCGATCACATCAGTGGAAAAACCCGTTGCCCCAGTTGGGAGGAGTACCATCAACAGACAACCTTCCGTTCTCAGCCCCTTTTGGGGGGATTGCCTCAGCTCGATAGTACTGACTCACTTAAGATCAAGCCTCTTCCTGGGATACCTATAGCCAGTGGTTGATCAGTGTAGGACCTGACCATCTTGGCCCAAGGCAAGACAAATCTGAAGGGCCCTTCTTGCTCCAGATCTCCCCTGGGCGTTGGCTGAGGCCACCAAAGGACATGCATCAAAGCTCAATTTTTCCTTCTGACTACTCTTGCTTTCTTCTCCTTTCCACAGGTTTTGATACCAAGGAGACTCCTTAGTAAACATTCTGCTGGCTAAATTCCACCTCGGAGTCTACCTCCTAGGAAACCCAACCCATAACGACGATTGGGTAACACCTTTAAGTACTGAAATAAGTAAAGCTGTTAACCCAGTTTCTATATGCTACAAAATTATCTTTCAAAAATGAAGAAAAATAAAGATGTTTTCAGATGGACAAAAGCTAAAGAATCTGTGTGTCGTACTATAAGAAATACTTAAGGGAATTCTTCAAGTGGGAGGTAAATGACACCGGATGATAACTTGGGTTCAATGGAAGGAATAAAGAGCACAGGAAATGTTAAATGTTTGGGTAAACATGAGAAAATGTACCCATTTTCTTTTCTTTTTTTTTTAAGATTTTATTTTTAAGTAATCTCATACCCAAAGTGGAGCTTGAACTCATAACCCCGAGATCAAGAATTACATGCTCCACCAACTGACCCAGCCAGGTGCCCCTTGTACCCATTTTCTTAATTTCTTGAAAAAACATATGATTTAATAATGCATCTTATAGTATTGTGGGGTTTATAACATAAGTCCATATGTTAAATTCTCACATATGACAAAAATCTCACCAAGTTGGAAAAGTGGTAAATAAAACTATAATTATTAAAAGGTTGCTATATTTTATGTGAAGTAGCACAATATAAGCTCTTAAGTAGATTGTGATAATATAAGGATGTATATTGAACTCCTTGGAGTAACTACTAAAAATAATGGAAGATATATATCTTAAAAGCCAACAGAGAAATCAAAAGGGAATACTATAAACTATTCAAATAACCCAAATGAAGGAAGGAAGAGAGGGAAAAATGAAGTGGACAAACAAAACAAATTGAATGTATTATTAATGTATAGTAATGATCATGGGAGCTAGGTTTCTCATCATCAGAGAAGGGAATTATAAATGTAGAAACTAGAATGAACTAGTGGTGTTGGAATTTACTTATATAAGTAAATACACAAATATGCATATAATATATGTATATGTATGTGGGTATCCATAGATATCCATAGATACAACTATATTATTTCTAGCTGTGACCACTGACAAGGTTTGAAAACATCAACTATGAGCATATTTAGAGGCTACTTTTGATTTCTGAAAATGTTTCTCAGTGTAAAAGAACCAAGGCTTTTTGTTGAGAAATGACTGATTTGAGGCCTGGGGTAGGGAATGTACGAAATGAGCCTGGAACATTCTGTGCCCAAAAGTAAGGAAGTCCCTGAGGAATGATGGGGATCTGTCAAGGGCCATAGAATCCAACTTGACTGGGCTTCCCACCAGTGAAATATGCAACACTGTGACTTCAAAATAAATAATAGTAACAAGTTGTAAGCTGTTGAATAAAACAAGAATCCATAACTCCACAGTTGCTCTGAGTAAATATGTGAATAAATTGAAATTTAGGTCAAGGAACAGATATCTACATAGTTTTTATCTCCTCGTGAAGCACTTATTGATTACAAGGGGAAAAAGTAAGTTGATAGTGGGAGAAGCCTGGCAGACGCCATCTTAATCAAATGAGCCAAGGCAACACCTAGTAATGGGACAAACAAATCAGAGCCACTTGCTAGAGCGCAATGAAAAGAACACACAAAACTTCACTTCCGCGATAACTCCTGTCGAAGATTCATACGCTGAATCTAATCGTAAGGAAATAGCAGAGAAACCCAAACTGAGGACATTATACAAAATAACTGTTTTGTAATCTTCAGAATTGTCAAGGTCATGAAAATCAAGAAAGGACCAAGGAAATATTCCAGATAGAAGGAAACAAAAGAAACATGACAAGTAAATGCAATGTGTTATCCTAGACCTGCTCCTTTTGCTATTAAGGTTGTTACTGGAACAATTGGTGAAACTTAAATGGGGTAGAAGAATTAAATAGTAATGTATTAATATTAATTTCCTCACCTTGATGATGGTGTTGTGATTATGCAGGAGAATATCCTTCCTTGCCTTTAGGAAATACACACTGAGGTATTTGCGAGTAAGGAACATATTAGCAACTTCTCTCAACTGGTTTAGGAGGAAAAGTACTTTGCACTGTATCTGCAACTTTTCTGTAAGTTTGAGCTTGTTTCCAAAATAAACAAATACCCACTTAGGAACAAAACCCACAAGATAGAATTAGAATGGTTGAAATAAATTAAAAAGGATGATAGAAATGTTGAGAGGAGGGTTCAAAACAACCAGAAATCTCATAAATTGCTGGTGTAATGTGAAATTATAAAATCAGGTTGGAGAAGGTTTGGTAGTTTCTTATCAAGTTATCCCTTACTTTGAGCCAGCAACCCCACTCCTAGGTATGTACCCAAGAGAAATGAAAGTGTATGCCAACACAGACACTTGGACAGGAATACTTGTAACAGCTGTCTTCATAATAGCCAAAATCTGGAACAGAAAATCTATCAGTACGAAAATGGATTTTAAAATTTTGATATAATCATACAGTGTAATGCTACTCAGTGATCAAAATTTACTATTTATACATGAAACAGTATGGGTGAATTTCACAGACATTATGCTGAGTGAACAAAACTGGAGTACACACTGTATGATTCCATTTATGGAGAGTTTTAGAGGAGGCAGAACTACCTTATGATGGAAAAAACTCAGAACATTTACTGCCTCTGGTGGGATTAACTGGGAAGGGACACTAGGGGTATTTGGGGGCATGTAGATGTTCTACATCTTGATGGAGGGTGGGTTACACAGGTGTATCAATTAATCTAAATTGTAGACTGTTGACATAGACAATCCTAAGGAATCTACCAAAAAAACAATTTACCAAGGTTGCAATATACGAATTTACTACTTAAAAATCAATTTAAATTTTATATATGAGCAGCAAACAACTGGAAATGAAAAAAAATTTTTTTCTGAGGGAGAGAGTGCATGTGTGAGCGGTGGGGTGGGGCAGAGGAAGAGGGAGAGAATCCTAAGCAGACTCTGAGTTGAGTAATGAGGCAATGTGGGACTTGACTCCATGATCCTGAGTTCATGACCTAAGCGAAAATCAGGAGTCAGACGCTTAACCGACTCAGCCACCCAGGCACCTTGGAAACAAAAATATAAATTCCATTTACGGTAATGTCAAAATTTACAACATTTAGGAAGAATTTAGCAAAAGATATGCAAGACCCCATCCTGAAAACTACAAAATAACTTTGAGGAAAAAAAATTAAGAAATGGAGAGAGAAACCAAGTTGAAGAATTGGAAGGCCTATTACCAATGTGTCACTTCTCCCCAGACTGATTAGAATCCCACCAGGCTTTTTTGTAGAAATTAAGTAGCCAATTTTATTTTGGTAGAATTGCAAAGGATTTAAAATATTCAAAGCATTCTTGAAAAAGAACAATTAAAAAACCCAAAATTAAATAAAATTAAAAATTATTTTAAAAAAAGAACATTAGAGGCATTCCTCAATTGCTTAGTGATCATGGGCTGTCCTTTTACCTACAGAAATAAGATATTAAAAAATAATAATTAGAAGCTTAATGTGTATGAATAGGGCTGTTGTCTGATAGGCTTCACTATAGGGTAATTGACAACTGTAGGGTAGTTGTTTTACTGGGAAAACATCAGCTGCAAATGTCTGCACATTTTCTCCAGGAGGATAGGGGTAGGTGAGGGGTGGTGGTATGGTGCAGTGGTGGTTGATGGTATAAGCTTGGGAGATGACAGTGGGAAAAGAGACCTTGGATGATATCATTCACTATGCAGACTTTCATGCAAAAATGTTTCAGGGACATTTCTTCATTGCCTCCCTCTACAATGTTTAGTGTCCATTGCCAGAGTGTAGGGTTAAACTTCTCCAAAAATACAGTAAACCTCTTATCCCTTCTGTGGGTTCGTAAAGGAGTTTATGGAGTATGGGAGAGGTTTTTTTAATAGACACTTTAATCCCATTCTCACACCCACCTTCTGTCTTACTTGGTGCCTCCAATGTCCAGGCCTTTCCAGGGTTCTTTTAGGTAAATTGGATTGCTTCTTATTGCCATGCTATTGCCAACAAATCTGATTGTGTTTTTTTAAGTTTCCTCCTGTCTTGCTAAGAAAATTTCCACTCTACCATCTGTTTTCCATTTTCCAAAATTTCATTGGTAATTCTTATCTGTTGCTTCCTTCCCTTTCCTTCCTTTCTTGTGTGTGGTTTTGCATTTTTTAATTCTTTACTATCATTTTTGTTTGGTTTCAGGAGTGAGCAGGTAAAAATACTCCTTTAATTTGATCTTTAGTTTAATCTACCATGAAAAACTGGAAATCCTTCTGAGCTTTCCTAAATGATAGTGTGATTTGGAGTGGTACAGAGTGAAGGGGAGGGTATCACAATGGGAGAGAGATGCCGCAGATGGAGGGAGGGAACAAACACAAAAGATAGTTAGATAGCATTTTTTAACCCAATATTATTACTTTATATTCTTGAATATGTAGACCCAATTACATGAGTATTTAATCATTCTACTATACAAAGAATGTAAAAAAACACTTTTTTCCTGCACAAACACATGTGGGTTATTGTAAAATAATTTATGTTTTATCGCTGCTCAAAAATCAATTCTTCCTCAATAAACATTAGCAAATCAAATCAAACGATGAATAAAAAATGATACATCACAGCCAAGTGGGATTTATTTCAGCTACGCAGGGCTAGTTCAGCATTTGAAATCAATTAATGTAATCCATCACATCAACAAGTTAAAGAAGAAAAATCATCGGCATATTGATAGGTACAGAAAATCTGACATTTATTCATGGTAAAAACTCTCGAAAACTAGGAATGGAGGGGAACTTTCTTAACTTTATAAAGAATACCTATTAAAAAACCTACTCAACATCATTCTTACTGGTGAGAAACTAGGGACTTTCCCACTTGATTGGGAATATGACAAAAATGTACTCTCTTGCCACTCTTATTCAATATCATACTTGAAGTTGTAGCTAATGGGATAAGACAAGAAAAGGGAGGACAGATAAACAGGTTGAGAAAGAAAATATAAAACAGTTTTTGTTTGCAGATGACATGACTGTTTATGTAGAAAATCTCAAAGAATCAACAACAAAAAAACACCTGAAACAAAGTTAGGTCATAGCAAGGTTGCAGGATACAAGGTTAATATATAAAAGTCAATTTACTTTTTATGCACTAGCATCAAGCAAGTGGAATCTGAAATTTAAAACATAATACTATTTTGTTAGCACCAAAATTGAAATAGAGATCAAAGAAGATCTAAATGAATGGAGAGAGGGGCGCCTGGGTGGCTCAGTGGGTTAAAGCCTCTGCCTTCGGCTCAGATCATGATCTCAGGGTCCTGGGATCGAGGCCCATATTGGGCTCTCTGCTCGGTGGAGAGCCTGCTTCCTCCTCTCTCTCTCTGCCTGCCTCTCTGCCTACTTGTGATCTCTCTCGCTCTGTCAAAATAAATAAATTAAAAAAAAAAAGAAATAAATGAATGGAGAGAGATTCCATGCACATGGGTAGGAATACATAGTATTTTTAAGATGTCAGTTCTTTCCAACTTAATCTATAGATATAATGCAATCCTAATCCAAGAATAGAGAGCCCAGAAATAAATCCATACAAATATAGTCATCTTAGACAAAGGAGCAAAAGGCAACTTAATGGATAAATAATAGTCTCTTCACCAAATGGTGCTTTAACAACTGGATACTCACATGCAAAGAAATGAACCGATGCACTTTTCACAAAAAAAGTAAGTCAAAATGAATTATAACCTTAAATATATACAGAACTCCTAGAAGAGGTGCCTGGGTGGCTCAGTCATTAGGCATCTACCTTCAGCTTTGGTTCTGGGATCGAGCCCTGCATCCCGCTCCCTGCTTGGTGGGAAGCCTGCTTCTCCCTCTCCCACTCCCCCTGCTGGTGTTCCCTCTCTCGCTGTGTCTTTCTGTCGAATAAATAAATAAAATCTTTGCAGAAAAAAAAAAAGAGGGGCTCAGTGGGTTAAAGCCTCTGCCTTCAGCTCAGGTCATGATCTCAGGATCCTGGGATCGAGGCCCACATTGGGCTCCCTGCTCAGCGGGGAGCCTGCTTCCTCCTCTCTCTCTGCCTGCCTCTCTGCCTACTTGTAATCTCTCTGTGTGTGTCAAATAAATAAATAAAATCTTAAAAAAAAAAGAACTCCTAGAAGATAAAATAGAAAATCTAAGTGACTTGTTTTGGTGATGACTTTTGAGATAAAGCACCAAAAGCATGATCCCTGAAAGAAAAAAAGTGATAAATTGGACTTCATTAAAAGTAAAAAAACTTATGATCTGGAATAGACACTGTTCAGAGAATGAAGTAAGCCAAAAATTGAGAGGAAAATCTTTGCAAAATACATGCCTGATAAAGGACTGGTATCCAAATATGTAAAGAACTCTTAAAACTCAAAAAGAAAACAAACAGCTCAATTTTTTTAATGGACAAAAGATCTGAACAGTCACGTCACCAAAGAAGATATACAAATAGCCAGTAATTATACAAAGAGGTGTTCAATATCATGTATCAAAAACGAATTGCAAATCAAAACAAGATACCACTATACATCTCTACACATCTATTAGAATGGCCAAAATCCAAAACACTGATAACACCAAATGCTACTGAGTTTGTGGAGCAACAGGAACTCCATAGTGGTGGGAATATGAAATAATACAGTGAGTTTGGAAGACAATTTAGTAGTTGTTTTTTGCTTCTTGTTTTTGTTTGATTTGTATTTCTTATAAAGTCTTAACATACTCTTACCATATGATCCAGCAATCATGCTCCTTGGTATTTACTCAAGTAAGCTGAAAATTTAACATTCACACAAAAGTCTGCACACGGTTTATAGCAGCTTTATTCATAATTGCCAAAACTTGGAAGCAAACAAGATGTCTTTTAGCAAGTGAATGGATAAATTGATTCTGGTACATTCAGGCAATGGAATATTATTCAGTGATGAAAAAGTAATGAGCTATTAAGCCACAAAAAGACATGGAAGAGACTTAACTGCATATTGCAAAATGAAAGGAGCCAATCTAAAAAAGCTACATAGTACATGATTCCAAATATGCAACATTCTTAGAAAGGCAAAACTATGGAGAAAATAAAATCAGTTGTTTCTAAGGATCAGAAGGTGGGAGGAAAGAATGATCAGGTGGAGTGCAGGGATTCTTAGGGCAGTGAAACTATGATACTATAATGGTATATGTATGTCATTATACATTTGTCAGAACCCATAGAATGTACAACACAAAGTAGGAACTCTACTGTAAATTTGGACTTTAGGTAATCATAATCTATTAATATTGGCTCATCAGTTCTGACAAATGCACTATACTAATGCAAGATGTTAACAATAGAGGAGACAGTATGGAAGGGAGAGGAAATATCTGGGAACTCTGTACTTTCTATTCATTTTTCTATAAACTTAAAACTCTAAAAAGAAAGAAAGCCTATTATTTTACATATGTATACTTTTTTTTTTTTACATAAACTACACCTAGTGTGGGGCTTGAACTCATGACCCTAAGGTCAAGAGTCACATGTTCTATGGACTAAGTCAGCCAGGCGCCCCAGTCTATTATTTAAAAAAAAATAAAGAAAAAATAAAGAGAGAAGAGGCTATTTAAAAAGCCAAGTCCATGAGGAAAGAGTCATAGTGATGGAAATGGTGTTTACACATGTGTATATGTTAATCAAAACTTACTTAACCATACACTCAAGACCTATACATTTAACAGCATGTAAATTTTATCTCAGTAAACAACTCTATATTATTATGTGTGCTTAATTTGGCTGTAGCCAACTAAATATATGATGTAACACTGAAAAATTTAAAGGAAGCAGGACTCAGCTATAAATAAGTGTTCTTGACCTTGAAGTGTTCTTGCTGCAGTGTTCTTGAGTGTCATGAATAGGTGGAGAATGGCTCTCTCAAATGTATTTCCTTGTGTAGCTAGTCTTCTTTCAGGTTAGCTAATATGCAGAGGGAAACATCTAGCTCCAGCTCTCATTCCTTTCTGACTTTTTTTGATTCCCTCGTTTTATCTTTTCTTTTGGATTTAGCCAGAATTTTGGTAGGGAAGCATTGTTTTGAACTTGTTCTTGAAGGAAGTGAGGGGTCTGCATAGGCAGAGAAATCAGGATTCACAGCAGCAGGAGTGGCCATGATCTATCGGTGAACAAGAAAGTGGCAGAGCTGACCTGACAAGAGAAGGGTTGTATTCAGGATCCATGAGAGATACGTACTTGGTTACATAATCCTGGAATAATTGGGAAAAGATACATTTATTTTTACCTCTCTCCCATACTCAGGAGTTGAGTGACCTGGATTCGTTTCAGTGGCTGTGATGGGTAATTTTATATTGGCCAGGTTATGGTGTCCAGTTGTTTGGTCAAACATGTTCAGAGGTTATTTGTTCAACGACACTAGCATTTAAATTAGTAAAGTTTTGAGTAAAACACTTTGTAATGTTGTGGGCCTCATCCAATCAGATGAGGGTCTTTTTTTTTTAAGATCTTTTTATTTGACAGAGAGAGAGAGAGAGAGAGAGAGAGAGAGAGAGCGCAAGCATGAGCAGGGGGAGAGGGAGAAGCAGGCTCTCCGCTGAGAAGGGAGTCTGATGGGAGGCTCGATCCCAGGACCCTGGGATTATGACCTGAGCTCAACCGACTGAGCCACCCAGGTGTCCCATCAGATGAGGGTCTTAAGAGAAAATGGCTGAGATTCCCCAAAGAGGAAGAAATTCTACCTCCAGGCTGCCTTTACATCAAGACTGAAACATTGGGGGGTGCCTGAGTGGCTCAGTCGGTTGAGCATCTGATTCTCGACTTTGGCTGAGCTCATAATCGCACAGTTGTGGGATTGAGCCCCACATTGGACTCTGCACTCAGTATGGAGTCTGCTTGAGATTCTCTCTCTCCCACTCCCTCCGCCCCTCCCTCGTGTTCTCTCTCTCTCTCTCTCTCTCTCTCAAAACAAATAAATAAAACCTTAAAAAGAAAACTAAAGCCTGCACCATCAACTCTTTCTTGTCACCAGCCTGCTGGCCTGCCCTGTGGATTTTGGACTTGTCAACCTTGACAACTGCATGAGCCAATTCCTTAAAACCAATCTCTCTGTGTATTCATAGAGACTTGGTTCTGTTTCTCTGGAGAACACTGACTAATACAATGTCTAATAGTCCACTGCCGGCTCTGAATTCCTCTTGCCTCCTTTTCCCTTCAACCCAAAGTAGCTTCTAGCTAGTTCTCAATTTGTGGAAAAATAGAAAATTTACATGAAGGTATTGTTTATGTGAGGCTGATAGGGCATTATGTATCTTTTTAACAATGATAATGCCTTTAGGCTAAAAGGTTGGTGGATTGTACCATACATATGTATCTAATTATCCATACAGCAGAGTGTTTTCACTTATTTGAGTTTTGGTTGGAGACTTTCTGGATGTCGGTGTCTGCCAGCTGCAGATAGGGGGTGCTAAGTCTTTGTGGTCTTGTCATAAATAGATCTCAGTCCCTGGCAGTACATTAAGAACCCAGATACTCCAGACATAGTCCGCTGCTCTCAATCAGACATCTGTGTGGTGATTCCCCCAAACCCAAATACTTACAAGCCTGCCTGCTGCTTGTAGGCACAGTCTTCCCTACTGTTCCTCGCACAGCCCTACTTTATACAACTGGGCTTCTCCCCTGGTTCCTTGTTTGCACTCTAGTAATCTGGTAGTTCTGGAACCATGCCACAAACCAACACCAGTTTGGCTGGGCTCTGATCCCCTGTCTGGTTTACATTGGCTCCTCTGCCCCTGGGTATCTGACACGGCTCACCCCACCTAAGTCTTGTTCAACCTGGATAAACTTCTTGTGAACTTTGATTTCTGGTTCTGCTTGACTGTGTGTGTTACCACCCCTCTGTGGGCATCAGTGCTGTGCCCTTACTGGATAAGACCTCCCAGGTGGATTCAACTTGAACTGGACCCAAGTTTTTCTTGCTTCAGTGGACACTGTGACATGTATTTAGAGACCCACTATTGTTCCTGGGTTGGTGTATCATGAATCTAGTCCCACTGGCTCCAATTTATTTCCTGGTTTCTGCTGTTTAGCCTTTGGGAGCCCAACACACTTCACATTTTGGTCTATAAGGGTTATAATAGAGTAGTCCAATCATACCCCATGGAAGACAGGCAAATAAGGATATCTTAGGTAGGAAAGCGACATGATGAAAGTGGTATTTTAGGATAGTTAATCTCTTAGTGTTCTGCGGGACAGATTGGAAGCAAGGGACACTGGCTAGCATGTTAATCTGTTAATTTGGGGATGTAATGCTTAAGATCAGGCCTAGAGTGGTAGTGCATATAAGAAGAAGTAAAGAGTCTTAACACTTTATGCCAGTAAAATGCTATTTGCATAAAGATGTTAACTGCAGAATAATTTACAATCGCAAAAACTTGCAATGATGTAAATATCCAACAGCAGGGGAATGATTTAAGTAAATTTTGGTTGTAGCCCACTTCACAAAATGTTATATAGCTAACTAAATAAACTGTTAAGAAGGCTATTAATCAAAATGGTAAAGTTCCTATGATGTAATAGTCAGGGGAAAAAAGCAGGATACTGGCAATGCAAACTGGTGCAGCCGCTGTGAGAATGGAGGTTCCTCAAAAAATTAAAAATAGAATTACCATATGATCCAGTAATTCTACTACTAGGTATTTACCCAAAGACTAACAAAACACTAATTTTTTTTTATTTGACACAGAGAGAGATCACAAGTAGGCAGAGAGGCAGCAGAGAGAGCCGAGAAAGCAGGATCCCCGCTGAGCAGAGAGCCCGATGTGGGTCTCCATCCCAGGACCCTGAAATCATGACCTGAGCCGAAGGCAGAGGCTTAACCCACTGAGCCACCCAGGCGCCCCTCAAAACACTAATTTGAAAAGATATTGGTACCCCTATGTTTATTGCAGTATTATTTATGATAGCCAAATTCTAGAAGCTGCCCAAGTGACCATTGATAGATGAACCGATAGAGAATATGTGGTGTATACACACAATGGAATACTCAGCCATGAAAAAGAATGAGATCTTGCCATTTGCAACAACGTGGATGGACCTAGAGGGTATAATGCTAAGTGAAATAAGTCAGAGAAGGATAAATACCATATAATTTCACTCATATGTGGAACTTAAGAAACAAAACAAACAAAAGAGACGAACCAAAAAACAGACTCTTAAATGTAGTAGAACGAACTGATGGTTATCAGAGGGGAGGAGGGTGGAGAGGTGAGGGAAATAGCTGAAGGGGATTAAAGAGTACCCTTGTCTTAATGAGCAGTGAGTAATGTACAGAATTATTGAATAAATATATTGTTATTATATACCTGAACTAATATAACACTGTATGTTAATTACATTGAAATTAAAAGTTTAAAAAGTGTAAAAAATACACTATTGTTACAAATTATGTACGTAAGTTGTGTGAAATGGTACCAAATTATGGTGGTAGAGTTGGAATTATGTATGCTTTCATTTTCTCTATTTTCCAAATTTCTCGAACATGGTTACATTAGTTTTAAAGACCATATAATTCCAGCTTCCTATTGAGACTAATTCTTTCTCTCATTTAAATGATTATTTTGACAAATTTATTGGTGTTCCCATGTCTCCTAGGTCCTGGAATGAGCCTGCAGTGAGTATAAGCATAGCCATTTTGAGAAAGTCATCCTTTCATTACCAAAAACAGGTTTGGCTGTTGATGAAAAATAAAAACAAAGAAGCAAAACCACAAAAACATCTTTTTCCAGGCATTCCAAGGAGGACCTACTTACTGAAGATCTCTGCACTGGATTTATATTGATTTCTAGCAGAGCTGGGCTCCAGCGCTCTTCTGGACAACCAGATGACCATAATTTGTTTTCACTTTCTCTTCCCCTTTGGCCATGATGGGAATTAGTGTTGAAACCAGTAAGCCCTAAGCATTGTCTCACTGCCATGGCATTCAGCTGTGCTTTTTTTGTCTTCTGATAGTGTTCCTCATTTTTACCTTGAGGGAGTGCTAACTTAGTTGGTAAGATTGGAGACTTTGAACTAAAGCAAATATGGGTTCAGATTCTAGGTCTTCTGTTCTTAGCTGTATGACTGTGGGCAAGTTATGTAATCATGCCGTGTCTTTGTTTGCTCAAGGGTGATATTATTTACATTTGGGGTTTGGAGGGTAGTTGAAGCAAGGCAAAGGAAGAGCTGTTGGTAGAGCCATCACTTAACTTTACCAAGTTGCTGCTGAAGGAGAAGGGCTCTGGCCCCCCTGTGGATCCTGTAACTTCCACTCCGCCCTTTCAGGGGAGGTCAGGGCAGGGCTGTGCTCAAAGACCTTATGTCTTTTGACTCAGTGGATTCTGAAATATCATCTGCATTAATGACTCTCCTGGGACATTTGGAAGTCACCATGATCTAGTGCTCAGATACTCTTAGGCAGCTACAGAATTTATTAAGGCCAATAATTTCCAGAGGAGGCTGGGAAGGTGGCATTCTTTGTACACCTTAATGGTGGCAAAGATGAACAGATAAGTCAGTAATCCAGAAATAACCTCTGCATTTATATATAATAGCTCTCTCCTCTCCACTGAATGCTCCCTTTTGTGGTATTTATTGTTTTACCATCACCTCTTCCTGGGATGATCTGGAACCTCCGAGAGCCCAGCTACTGGTCAAATCTATGTTTGAGCTCAGGCTGCTTAGAAACACCTATAGGACACCCTCTAGCCTGACAAGGGATGTTACAATACAAGGCCATTGTCAAGAAGTACCAAATAGCAAGGGAAATGAGTCATGGGAGATGTCCTGGCTGTCCTTCTCCCACTCTCCTCATCTCTCCTTGTCAGAGAGTCTGGGCCCTTTGTAATGACAAAGTCCATAACTCTGGTTGCCTCCCATATTTACTTCCTCCATTCCTCCATTTCTACCTCAAATTTTAGCACCTGTTCTCTATTACACATCCCAGAGACTCACCCCAGCAATCTTATATGAGGCTCCAAACAAGTGATTGGTGAGGTTGATATAGCCTCAACCTCCAAGAATAGTTGCAAATCTGGCTCAGTAGAAGGGGCCCAGCCTGCAGGATGCTCAAGGATGCTTGTACAGCCCAGAGGACAGGAACTCTGTTCCTGTCAAGAATACCCAGGTGGGTGACTGCAGGTCTAGTCTCTCTGGTAAGGGGGACCTTTTGGAAGAGATTAACCTGTCTGTATCCTTAAGCTGTCCAGCTACTCCTAGCACATGGGTCCAATTCTCAATGTAAATGAATTCCTTCTCTGATACATTGTGCACAGCTTAGAATGCCAAATATTTATTTCAGGATTGCACTCTGTTTCAGGAAGAGATTTCTAATGCCTTTGGCTCTTGATCTCTTGCCCTACCTCCTGTTTATGGGCATATACTTGTCCCTCTGATCTATGCTTGATGCCGTCCTTTGGGCATAGACTTTTAATTTCTCTTTACTGTGACTTTGATTCGCCCTTAGGATTACCTCTGCTTCTACCTCTTTGAGTCAACACTTATGCCTGGTCCAGCCTTCCTCTCATAACTCCTGATATTACCTTTCATGGCAAATATTTTCACCCTAACCCTGTTAATAGGAACCACATATAAGAAACTAACACATTAGTCTACCACCTACTATAAGGACTATAGGTCTTTAGGAATTTTCACCTCTTTTACCTCACAAAATGCCAGTCTAGTAATTCTGAGGGGGAAGGTTTGTAGGGAGCAGAGTCAGAAACCATTCAGGTACGAACATTTTAAGACTGACGGGGTACAGCAAAAAGAGGTGTGGAGCACAATTAGGAAGCTGTAAATAATACATTCATCAAACTGTCTTACTCATGGACTCTGATCAAGGCACTTTGTTACCCATGTTTCTTCTCTCTCTGTTCCTGACTCTAACCTGTTTCTTCTTGACTGGATCCAAGAACTTGCTGGCTATTCTTCTTGACTTATGTCTTCCATGTTGCATTTTGACAATAACCCTTATTCTCTGTCCCTCACCTGTCCTCCACCCTGCCTCTCCAGTGTGGAATGCTCAGGTCCTCCTCCACCAACTGCTACTCTTTTCCTTGTTTCATGGTCTAGATTCCTTTGAACAGGGCTAATACTCCCATGTGGAATTTAGAACAAAGGTGGCTAAGTGATAGGAGGAGGGGATGAGGCAAAGAGGTAGTAGGAAGTGGGAAAGAGTGAAGCCAGGGAAGAGCCATGGAAGGAGAAGAAGAATTGTAAGGTCATTCAGGTAGTATTTGGGGGATGAAACACTTGAAAGAATGAAGACAAATGGTAAGTGGAATTCTCTGAGAACAAAAGTAAAGTATGTGGAGATGGAGTTGAACATAGGAAAATAATATGGGTGTAATAGTCATCGGAGAGGTGTGTGGCAGGAATGAGTGTTGGGAAGGTGAGATCCAGGGACATTCTACGGTGAAATGATAAGGGTGGATAATTAAAACATTAAGCAGAGGACTCCCATTAAAGGGCCCTGTCATAACTCTTGTCTTGAAGAAAGGGATATTTTAAAGTTTATTTATTTATTTTTAGTAATCTCTCCACACAATGGGGTGCTGAAACTCACAACCCTGAGATCAAAAGTCATATGATGTTCCGACTAAACCAGGCAGGGATGCCAAGAAAGGGATATTCTAAAAGATGGCTTGGATAAGTACAAAAATAACTATACAACAAAGTAGAGTATTAACCACAACCAGAAAAGTACAAATAAAGGGTGAGGCAGAGTGCAAAAAGGATGCCATGGAAGTTAACCCTTAGTGCCTCATATGCCTTATATAGAGTATATACTCAACAAAACCATTTAGGAGAAAAGCTGACATTGGAAAGGGTACATGTGTGCTTTTGAAATTGCATAGTGAATGTTTAAATCTCTACTAGTGATTCTCAACAATGGATGTACATAAGAATCCCCAGGGAAGCCTTTAAAATGACCAATATCCAGACTCTGCATTCAGAGATTCTGAGTTAATGGGTTTGGAGTAAGGCCTGAGCATTAGTATTTTTCTAAAGCTCCCAGGCGATTCTAATGGTCAACCAGGATGAGAAACCTCTGGTCTATGTGTATATTTTTTTCTTTTAAAAGATTAAGGGGCTTAGAATCAAAGGATAGAAACACAAATTTGGGAAATAGGAGGTACAGATCCTAGATTTAGCACTAACGTCAATCAATACATCTTGGATAATTTTCTGTCAGGGGCACCTGGGTGGCTCAGTTAGTTGAGTGTCTGACTCTTGATTTTGGCTCAGGTCATGATCTCAGTGTCATGAGGTTGAAAGCCCCACATTGGGCTCAGGTGCTGCTCACTATGGAGTCTGCTTGTCCCTCTCCCTCCCTCTCTGCCCCCACCTCAGGCTTACACATGTGCACTATCTCTCTAAAATAAATAAATAAATCTTTAAAATAATTTCCTTTCATCAATACAATTTTTAAAACGGTATATAAACTCGGGGTAATATATTGTTTCTGTCCCTCGTCTCTCTCAGGAGTTTGGAGAATTAAACTTGGGGGTTTTCCAGTAGGAAGATACTATGTAAATACATTTAATTACTATAACCAATCACAGGAATTTTTTTTTAACTTTTTAAAAATTGAGGTTGGGGCGCCTGGATGGCTCAGTTGGTTAAGTGTCTACCTTTGCTTCAGGTCATGATCCCAGGCTCCTGGGATTGAGTCCCACCATTGGGCTCCCTGCTCAGCAGGGAGTCTGCTTCTTCCTCTGCCCTTCCCCTGCTCATGCTCTCTCTCACTCCCTCTCTCTCTCTCTCTCTCTCTCAAATAAGTAAATAAATCTTTTTTTAAAATGAGGTATAATCGACATATAACATTAGTTTCAGGTGTATCATGTTATTTTTGGTAACAATAATCTATTATGATTAAGAGTCCACTTATCATATTAATTTATGCATTTTGACACCCATCATCTCATTTCTTTCTATCAAAATCTTTGCCAGTTAAGTATAATCTTTATTTTGCAAATGACTGACCTCCAATCACACCTCCTTATGTGACAAAGCCACTCTCTATTTTTCTTTCTTCAGTCTTAGGTATCTTTCTAAGTCTTTGTTGACTTGATATATTTTACAGTGAGTCAGTAGCACTGGTTATAATGCAAAGAGTAAAAACTATAGGCAGTTAACCAATTGCCTAACTGACAGGATGATGAAACAGAAATAAAATATACTGAGGAGGTTAAGTAAGTCAGGAGAAATTGGCATTTGCCGTTGGCCATTGCTAAGCAGATTAAAAAGACCAAAAAAACCCAAACCCCCAAACAATAACAAACTACAATAAACTATTCAGGTTTTAGCATCATAACTGCTAAATAAATGTTGAAAGAATGAATGAGTGGTTGAATTTTAAAATATTTATGGAAGTGACCATAACGATACATAAACTCAATTGAATACTTACATATGCCAGGCACTATTTTTAGCCCTTTACACATATTATCTCTTTTTTTCCTTTTTTTTTATTAAAGATTTTAAGTAATCTCTACATCCAGTGTGGGGCTTGAACTCACAAGTCCAGGATCCAGAATTGCATGCTCCACTGAGCCAGTCAGGTGCCCCGGGGTTATCTCTTTTTAATCAACACACTAATTCTTTTAGGTTGGTATTATTATCATTCCTCATTTTGCAGATGAAGAAACTGAAGTCCAGAAATATTAATTACAGTACTGAGGCTCGGGCCCTTAGCTAAGGTCCCAAAGGCCCTTAGCTACCGAATTTAACGCAATTGGCTGACCTTACTCTTCCTTGATCAAACCAGGCCCAAGCACATCTATTTGTCTTTTCTATTTGTGGTGCCACCTGATCTTGTTACCTTTCCCGACTACTATCTCTTCCAGCCATTTCTTATAGTGGCTTCCTGTTCCAAAGTCTGTCTACACTGATTGCCAGGGTACCTCTTTAGCCTTAACTGGGGACAGGAATACATGGCCACGGGGCTAATAATTTCATACATAACATGGAGACTCTGGCCAGCGCATGGATTCCAGTCCTCTGGATTCTGCCTTGGCTTTCATCTCTTCTGTCTTACCCTTGTCAGCCACAACAAAAACCTGTGCATTCTCTGTCCAGTCATTCTGCAGCTTATTGATTCTGTGGAAGCCAACAATTCTAAGGCATGCCATTAAAAGAAATTTACTACTAAGAAAAATAAACACACCCAATTATTATTTTCTTTTTATTTATTTGCTTTTTTAGAGAGGGGGCAAGGGAGGGTGTGCAGAGGGAAATCGAGAGAGAAAATCTTAAGCAGGTTCCACACCCTGGGCAGTGCTGGATGCGGAGCTCAATCTTACAACCCTGAGATCGTGACCTGAGCCAAAATCAAAAGTTGGACACTTCACTGACCAAACCACCCAGGTGCCCCATAAACACACCCAACTATAACAACATGATGTTACCAACTGAAAGATGAATCCCTGTTTCAGAGAAGTTAAAATGTGTTTTTAAAAAAAGCATCTTAAAATTGATGAAATATAGCATATAAATGTGTTTTGATAGGTTTTTCTGACACTTAGGGGCTGTTCATAACAGCTTTTCTCATGACCCCTGCTATTGCCAACTTGCAATGTTTGTCCCTCCTTTCAGGTGCTGTGAACTGTAGCAGCTTTTGTCACAAATAGGGCTTTCCTTGAAAAATTTGTAAAGTGTGTATATTTTGGGGAGTGGTGGTTCATACAGGAGGAGAGAAGGGTAGAGCACTCTAAGGAATGGATGCAATCAGAGTGTGAATATACCAGATGATAGGGAGGTTAGGGAGGTTCTAGAAGTATCTCTTTTACCACTTTATGATATGTAATATTTCCATCCCCCAAAAAAGTTTCCTTCCTGCCTCTTCGTAGTCAATAGCCATCCCAGACCCCAGCTCCTGGCAGTCACTAATCTGCTATCACTATAGTTATAACTTTTTAAGAATTTGTGTGTATGGAGGGGCACCTGGGTGACTCAGTAGGTTAAGCATCTGACTCTTGATCTCAGCTCAGGTCTTGATCTCAGCATGGTAAGTTCAAGCTCCACATTGGCGTCCACGCTGGATGTGGAGCCCACTTAAAAAAGAAAAAAAGAATTCATGCATGGAATCATGCAGTGTATGGTATTTTGTGTCTGATATATTTCACTTAGCATAATGTTTTGAAACTTTTTCATGTTGTGGGCTAGCTCAGCTGTTAACTCCTTTTTATTACAGAATAGTACTCCTTTGAATGGATTGTACTACAATTTATTTATCCATTTATCGTAAGTTGTTATTATAAGTTGGCATGCATTTGAGTTGTGCCCTAACCAAATGGGGGCACAATTTAGTCTTTCACCATCTAATATGATATTAGCTGTAGTTTTTTTGTAAATGCTCTTTTTCTGAGTTGTTGTAAAATGCTTTTTTCATCTGTCATTTAATATAGTAACTTTCTTCTTCTTCTTTAGCCTATTGATATGGTGGATGACATTGACTGATTTCTGGATGTTGAACCATACCCTTGCGTATCATTTCATTAAGATATATAATTCTTTTTATACACAGTTGGATTGAATTTGCTAATGTTTCGTTAAGGAATTTTGCATCTTAAATTTATGAGAGATGTTGGTTTATTGTTTTCTTTTTCTGTACTGTCTTTGTCTGGTTTTGGTATCAGGGGAGTGCTGACCTCATAAAATGAGTTGGGAAGTGTCATCTCCTTTTCCATTTTCTGAAAGAAACTGTCCAAAATTTGTATTAATGATTCTTTAAATATTTGGTAACTTCTCCAGTGAATCTATTAGGCCCTGCAGATTTCTGTTTATATCCCAGAGATTTTTATACCCTGTGCTCTAATTTTCATTCAGTTCAAAATACTTTCTAATTTCTCTTGTGATTTCTTCTTTGATTCTGTGGGTTATATATAAGGGTGTTTAATTTCCAGTATTTGGGGATTTTTCTAGATATCTTTCTGTTACTGATTACTAGTTTAGTTCATTATCAGAAAACATACAAGGCATGGTTTTAATAATTTTAAATTTATTGAGATTTGCTTAATGTCACCAGAATATGATCTCTTTTAGTGCATATTCCAAATGGACTTTAAAAGAACATGTATATAGGGGCACCTGGCTGGCTCACTTGGTAGAGCATGTGACTCTGGATCTTGGGGTTATGAGTCCAAGCCCCATGCTGGGTATAGAGCTCACTTTAAAAAAATAAATAAAAGAGCACATATGCATTCTGAAGTTCAGGGTAGAGTGTTCTACAAATTTTAATTAGCTCATGTTACTTTGGATAGTGTTCAAGCCTATTTTATTCTTACTGATTTCCTGTCCACTTATTCTATCAATTACTGGTAGTAATGTGTGGAAATCTCTATCTTTAATTGTGGACTTGTTTACTTCTTTCAATTCTAACAGTTTTTGCTTCATGTATTTTGATCCTATGTTATAAAATACATACAGATTCAGGATTGCATGTCCTCTTGTTACTTCAACATCTTTATCATTATAAAATATCTGTCTTGATCCTTAATAATATTCCTAATTCCAAAGTTTACTCTGTCTGATATTACTATTGCCACTCCCAATTTCTTTTTATTAATGGCACCATGCATATATCCTTTCCCATCCTTTTACCTTTAGCCTATTTGTGTTTTTATATTTAAATTAGGATTCTTGTAAACATCATATAGTTGGGTCTTGTTTTTGGGTTTTTTGTTTGTTTGTTTGTTTTTAATTTTATTTATTTAGTTGACAGAGAGAGATAGTGAGAGAGGGAACACAAGCAGGGGGAGTGGGAGAGGGAGAAGCAGGCTCCCCACTGAGCAGGGAGCCTGATGCAAGGCTCTATCCCAGGACCCTGGGATCTGAACTGAGTGAAAGGCAGATGCTTAACGACTGAGCCACCCAGGTGCCCCTGTTTTTTGTTTTTTGTTTTTTAAAGTCCACCTGATAATCTCTGCTTTTCAATTATACTGTTTAGGCAATTTATATTTAATACAATTATTGATATAAATAGTTTGTTACCTTTCTTTTAAAGAGATTAAACAATTAGGAAAAATCTTTTATATTTTATCCACATGTTTAGCATTTCTGTACTATTCTTAGTCCTTTTTCAACATTTTTCTTCTATATGAAGAACTTCAACATTTCTTTCTTTTTTAAATATTTATTTCTACTATAGGGAGGGAGGAAGGACAGAGGGGGAAGGAGAGGGACAAACAGACTTGGCGCTGGGAACAGACTCCCATGTGGGACTCTATCTGAGGACATTGAGATCATGACCTGAGCTGAAACCAAGAGTTGGATGCTTAACTGACTGCACCACTCAGGTGCCCCAAGAACTTCAACCTTTCTTGTAGCACAGGCTTACTGATGAATTATCTCAACATTTTTTGTCTAAAAAAAAATCCTTAGTTCATTTCCATTTTTAATAGATATTTTTGCTGAGTGTAGAATTCTAGGTTGACAGTTTTTTCCTTCAATACTTTAAAAATGTCACTCCTTTGTCTTCTAGCTTGTGTCATTTCTTTTTTTTTTTTTAAGATTTTATTTATTTGAAAGAGAACACAAGCAGGGGCAAGGGGCAAAAGGAGAGGGAGAAGCAGACTCCCACTGAGCATGGAGCCCAATGTGGGGCTTGATCCCTGACCCTGGGGATCATGACCTGAACTGAAGGCTGACCTTCATGATCTGAGCCACCCACGTACCCCTAGCTTGTGTCATTTCTAATAGGAACTCTGTAGTCATTCCTTCCTTTGTTCCTCTTTACGTAATGACTTTGGGGGGAAGCTTTAAACATATTCCTTTATAACTGTGTCTCACAAATGATCAAATCACAGATTTGATTATGATGCTTTGGTGTAGTTTGCTGTTGGGTTCCTTAGCTTTTTGGATCTGTGTGTTTTCTAGTTTTCATCAAATTTGGAAAAATTTTGGCCATTGCTTCTTGAAATATCTACCACAACCCCTGCCACCACCACCCCTCCCTGCAACCTCTGACTTCCTGGAGCTCCAATTACAGACACATTAGACTGCTTAATATTGTTCCACTGGTCACTCATGTTATATTTTTTTCACTTCATTTCAGATACTGAGTTTTTCGTCTCTAAAAGTTCTTTTTTTAAAAAGTATTTTATTTATTTCTTTCTGAGAGAGAGAGAGAGAGAGAGAGAGAGAGAGAGAGAGAGAGAGTGCACATGCAGGCAGAGTGGCAGGCAGAGGCAGAGGGAGAAGCAGGCTCCCCACCAAGCAAGGAGCCTGATTTGGGACTTGATCGTAGGACCCCGGGATCATGACCTGAGCTGAAGGCAGATGCTTAACCAACTGAGCCACCCACATGTCCCTCATCTCTAAAAGTTCTATTTGGTCTTATTTTCTTCCCTTTCTTTCTTCATTATGTTTATGTTTTCCTCTGCATTTTTGAGTATCTGGAGCATATATATAATAGCTGGTTTAGAAGCTTTACTAGTTCATCATCACTGTCATTTCTAGGTTTATATTGATTGGCTTTTCTCCTGGTTATGGATTATCTTTTCTACATGTCTGGTAATTTTGTTTGGATCTCAGAACACTGGATTTTTATGTTTTGGGGTGCTGGATTTTGTTGTATTCCTTCAAAAATATTGGCCTTTTATCTGACAAGCAGTTAAGTTAGTTGGAATCAGTTTGATCCTTTTGAGGCTTGCTTCTCTGCTTTGTTAGGGTGAATCAAAGCAGTCTTCAGTCTGGGATAATTTAGCCCTACTGCTTGGGTGATTCCCTTCTGAAGACTTCATTCTATGTCTGATGCCCTGTGTGAAGTCTGGGCGTTGCACGTCCCACTGCTTTATGTTGGTTCTTTACCAAGAATTTGGGAATGTCAACCAAATATATGCAGATCAGGATTCAGACAACAATTCGAAGGGTCTCCTCTGCAGATCTCCTGAGATCTCCCCCTGGACAAGTTTTTCCTTACTAGTACTCTTCCTCTACAAATGTAGCTTCCTCCATCTGACAGCACTTTTTCCTCAACTCAGTGAGACAGCTGGGTGCTATTTAGATTTCCGATACCTGTGCTGTATCCTGGACACTGCCACCATGTAATAATCCTGGGCTAGGAGGGCTCACCTCATTTGTTTTCCTTCGCCTGGGAATCATAGCCCTTTGTGGTGTGTTGTCCAGTGTTTGAAAAATAGTTAAGTTTCGTATATCTTGCCTGTTTTCCTAGTTGTTTATGGTGGGACAGCAGTTCCTATAGTGGTTAATCCTTCAGGCCAAAAGCAACCGTCCACTATACTTTTCCACCATTTTCATGACTATTACTGGAAATGTGTGCTTCCATATGATCTACAAGGTCATTATCTCCTATTACAAAAACGCTGCTCCACATAATAAGTGAAACATGGAATTTATATATTACCTTTTGAAAGGTGACATTTGTGCTGAATGTACAAAAGCAATAACAAGTTTGCTGACGCATTGGCAGGAATCAAAGTAGTGTTGCTAAATTGCATGAGGAGTCCTATTCTTCATCTGCCTGAAGTCACACACACAAAAGCCAGTTTCACTTAAAAAATGTTCTTAATAAAAAATAAAAATTAATTTTTACCAACTCTTGACACATGAGTAGGCCTCTTTGTAATATTCTGTGTGAAGGAATGGGAAGAACACAGATGCACTTCTGCTGCATACTGAAGTATGATGGTTGGCTGTGGGGAAAGCGCTGGGCTATTGTTTGAATTGCAAGGTGAACTAGATCTTTTTTTCATGGGGCACTAATTTTACTTAAAAGAATAACCAGTGGACAAATACGGTTGTTCAGATTTGGGTATTTGGCGGATGTTTTCTTGCTAATAAAGTGAGCCTGTCTCTTAGAGAAAACAACTGACAATATTTGTTGCTAGTGATAAAATATGAGCTTTCAGGGAAAATTAGCATTTTACAATTAGTCAATTGTGTCTGCCACCATGAGCTTAATAGCTTCCCAATAATTAAAAGGCTTTTCTGATGAGATTCAGGGGGTGATATTAATGGATGTGATTTTTAAAATGTTGTGTCATAAAGTGTGTCAACATTTGGAAGATTCATGTGAATCAGTGAACTAATATTTTCCAAATGACCAATGCATGATGTTACAACATTATGCGCAAGTAAAAGATCCATTCGAAGTTCAAGATAGGTCAATGGATTTTAAGGTAATGGAGAATGAAAAGTTTTTCAATAGGTAGGACACCTGGGTGGTTCAGTCAGTTAAGTGTCTGACTCTTGATTTTGGCTCAGGTCATGATCTCACGGTCATGAGATCGAGCCCTGCGTCTGGCTCCATGCTGAGTATGAAGCCTGATTAAGATTTCCTCTCTTTCCGAACCATGAGAGACTATGGACTCCAGGAATCAAATTGAGGGTTTCAGAGGGGAAGGGGATGGGAGGATGGGTGAGCCCAGTGATGGGTATTAAGGAGGGCATGTATTGCATGGAGCCCTGGGTGTTATTTATATGCAAACAATGAATCATGAAACACTATATCAAAAACTGATGATGTACTGTATGGTGACTAACATAACATAATAAAAATTTTAAAAAAAACAGAAAAAACTATCTGAAACTTAAAAAAAATAAAAGATTTTTTCTCTCTCCTTTTCCCTCTGTCCCTCCCCACCATGCTTGCTCACTCTTGCTCCCAAGCTCTTGCTCTTTTTCTAAAATATAAATAAATAAATAAATAAACAAACAAATAAATAAATAAATAAAATAATAATAATGATTTTTTAAAAGTTTATCAGTATGGGCGCCTGGGTGGCTCAGTGGGTTAAAGCCTCTGCCTTTGGCTCGGGTCATGATCCCAGGGTCCTGGGATCGAGACCCATATCGGGCTGCCTGCTCGGTGGGGAGCCTGCTTCCTCCTCTCTCTGCCTGCCTCTCTGCCTACTTGTAATCTCACTCTCTCTGTGTCAAGTAAATAAAAAAAAAAAGTAAAGTAAAAAAAAAAGTTTATCAGTATGGTTTTAGATTACAGCTAACTTTTAGGAAACTACCAGTTGTCATGTTTGGGTACAGTATCAAAGAAGAATGTCCACGATTATCTGATAAAGATACTCTTCCTGGGGACCTGACTGATGGTGACTCTTAATCTGGGGGTCCTGTATTCAAGCTCCATCTTGGGTGTAGAGCTTACCTAAAAAATAAAGATTATTTTCTGTTTTCCAAGTACGTATCTGTGTGAGGCAAGACTTTCTTCATGTAGTTCAGATAAAATAACATATTATAACAGATTGAATGCAGAAGCAGAAAGGAGAATCTCGATTTTTTTTTAACTTAGGTGTGAAACTAAAGAGGCTTATAATAATGTGAAAGAATGCCACTCTTCTTCCTAAATTTTTTTTAATTTTAAAATAAGCAGTTTATTTTTTTTAATTTTATTTTTATTCTTTGCCCAAGGGGTACAAGTCTGTGAATCATCAAGCTTACATCTTTCGCAGCATTCACCAAAGCACAAACCCTCCCCAATGTCCATAACCCATCCATCCTATCCCTACCCTCCCACCCCCCAGTAACCCTCAGTTTGTTTTGTGAGATTAGGAGTCTCTTATGGTATGTCTCCTTCCCCATCACATCTTGTTTCATTATTTTTCCCTCCCTAACCCCCACGACCTCTCACCCTGCCCCTCAAGTTCCTCATATCAGAGAGATCATATGATAATTGTCTTTCTCTGATTGACTTATTTCGCTCAGCATAATACCCTCCAGTTCCATCCATGTTATTGCAAACGGCAAGATTTCGTTTCTTTTGATAGCTGCATAGTATTCCATTGTATATATATACCACCTCTTCTTTATCCATTCATCTGTTGATGGACATCTAGGTTCTTTCCATAGTTTGGCTATTGTGGACATTGCTGCTATAAACATTCGGGTGCACGTGCCCCTGAGGATCACTACCTTTGTGTCTTTAGGATAAATACCCAGTAGTGCGATTGCTGGGTCGTAGGGTAGCTCCATTTTCAACTTTTTGAGGAATCTCCATACTGTTTTCCAGAGTGGCTGCACCAGTTTGCATTCCCACCAACAGTGTAGGAGGGTTCCCCTTTCTCCGCAACCTCGCCAACATCTGTCATTTCCTGACTTGTTGATTTTAGCCATTCTGACTGGTGTAAGGTGGTATCTC
>LNAC01000317.1:1735383-1815709 GCA_002007465.1 Ailurus styani | reverse complement strand
ACCAAAAACACAAAATCATACAAAAATGAATAAAACAAAATCCTATATCTATATTATCTATTTCTGTTTCTATAGCTATTTCTGTCTATGACTCTATCTCTGTCTATCTCTATCTCTATCTCTATCTATCTATCTATATCTATTAGATTGGTGAATTGAACAGACCCTATAAGTATCCCAAAAAATAAGGTTAAAAACAATGAAGGGATAAAATATGATTATAACAATGAAAATTTTAAAAAAAAAGAATAAAAAGTGTTGATACGATATAAGAGTTAAGAACGTTAAAATAGGAAAAGGGAAAAATTTTAAAAGAAAAAAGTAAGAAAAAATTTCAAAGAGAAAAAAAAATCAATGAACTTTGAACGACTGAAGAATCATGGGGAAAAAGCCATGAATTGTCTCCGTTGCTTTTCCGTAGTTCTGGGGTTCCGCAACACTTAGCCGTCTTGAACTTGACTTTGACTGGATGGTTTGTTTGTTTTTTTCCCTTGGTCTTCTGGGGGAGGGGCCTGTTGCTGTGATTCTCAAGTGTCTCTGCCCGAGGCGGATTCCCACCGCCCTCGCCAGGGGCCAGGCTAAGTAATCAGCTCGGGTTCGCTCTCGGGAGCTTTTGTTCCCTGAACGCTTTCCGTACCTCATTGGAGGACGGGACTGAAAATGGTGGCTCCCAGTCTCCGACCCAGAGGAGCCAAGAGCCTGGGGCCTCAGTCCTCAGTGCGCCTCAGAGAAAAGCAGTCCCTCCCGTCTCCTGGTCTCCGGCTGCGCTCCGAGCTCACCCGGCCTGTGACCGAGTGTCTCTCTCTCTGGCGTGGCCTGTTTAGAATCTCCGAACCTGGCATATTCCTGTAGCCGCTCCCGTGCTGCTCCTCCCGGAGGAGGAAGGAGGGGGTCTCTCCGGGTCTGCTGCCCGTGGGGTCCCCGCTCACAGATCAGTGGCCCGGCTGCGCTTTAGATCACAGCCCAAGGTAACCCCGAGCTGAGAGACACCTCAGCTCAGCTCCATCTCTCCCGCCAGCTTCTCTCTGAGACCTGGGAGCTCGGTCGCGCTCAGACACCCCTGGTCTTTTTGGGTCCCCGTGAGTCCTGAGACCACACTGTCCCTGCAGGGGTTTCACCCCCCGCTTGGTCTCTGGGGCAACGTCCCTCAGTGGAGCCAACTTCTAACAGTTCCGAGTCTGTGGTCCGCTGCTCGCTCCCTTGCCGGCAGCCGGCCCCTCCCCCTGGGTCTATCTTCCCGTCGCCACAGATTCACTTCTCCACACGTCCTACCTTCCAGAAGGTGGTCAATTTTCTGTTCCTAGAATTGCTGCTCTTCTTCTCTTCGATCTCCGGTGGAATTTGTAGGTGTTCAGAATAGTTTGATAGCTCTCTGGGTGAATTCCTGGGACCTGATGATAATCGGTCTCCTACTCCTCCGCCATCTTGCCGCTCCACCTCCTTCTAACCTAAATTTTTTGAAAATATTTTTCACCAAATATATTATTTATATGGATATATGTGATATGTTGTTATTTTAAAATGAATTAATAATTTGACATTTTTTACTGTTTTAATTTCTAGGATGGTAAGCATCGATAGTTCTATATAAACAAAGCCTTTCTGAAAAATTCAAGAATTTTTAAGAATAGAAAGGGGCTCTGAGCCAGAAAGTTTGAATTATCTGTTCTTTAAAGATTGCATGCAGTGAAAACATTGGGATCTGATGCTTTTTAAATGGGAGAATTTATAATCACTTTTTCTTTCTTTCCACTGTAATTGCTTATTTCAGTTTTATACTTTTAGTTGAACAATTTTGGTAAGTTTTTGTTAGGAAATCGTATCTTTTAGGTTTTTTAATTTATTGCCATTGTGTTGCAGGTAGTATTTCTGACATTTCCTTTAATGGTTTTTATACCCTAGGTTTTTCTCCTTTCTTATTCCTAATCTTGGATTTTTTTCCTCCTGAATCCACTCTTTATTTCATTCAGTGCCCACATCCCATTAATAAAACAGTACAATACTTGGGGTGAGGGGAATACAAGGGGAGACCATAGCAGATAAGCACTGTCCAGGAAGAAGGAAAGGGGACTGATGGGTGTGTGGGCTGTCCCTCTCGTTTGATCCCTGGGAAAGTTCCAGACAAAGAGATGGCAGTGGGGATTGCCAGCTGGTCTCTCAGCCTAGGCTTCACAGGGCCATTGTTGTAGGTCCGCCAGGATGCAAGCCTTTCTTCTCAAATTTTAGTGTCCTTAACTTCAATTTTGCTTGTGTTACCAGATTTGGATCAGGTTCTGGAGTAACTGGCTAAACCTATTCACAGAAATGGCTGATGTGAAAGCTGGAATGCCAATTTAATAGTTTCCTAACAAATGAACCTGGATACCTGTGTCTGTGGATCAACGCATTGCTTTCTTTTGCATGCAAGTGTTTATGGTTTCCTGGAGACCGCTCCTGGAGATGCATCTGTAAGGGAATGAGGAAGGCAGGGTTCGGCAGAGGGAGTTGCAACTCAGGTCTCCTGTGATGCCATGGAGACCTCTGCAGTGAGAACGGCCCTGTGAGATGCTCTAAGTTGAGGAAATGAGCTGGGCCTTGGAATCCCCACATCAATCAGTTGTTGGTTATGGACACCGCCTGGGGGAGGCTGTAACCACGGGAGAGGCAGGTCCCTGCAGCCTGGGGCTTTGCCCAGTGAGGGATGCAGCTGTGTGCCCCCTGTCCCCAGCAGATGGGAGATGGGTGCCTGGGCCCTAAAAAGAGGTCCTAGGCAGAATATGGCAGCATTCGCTATGAACACATTGGTTTTAAGATACATCCTGAATTCAGAAACATTACATGTGAAGAAAGTGCACCTTAAAATATGGGTAGAAATATGTTTAAAAGATTCAGTAGTGTTTTTGGTATAGAGATGCAAGCTGGACATCAGGATGAATCCAAGCAGATAACTGGAAATCCAGAGGATCTCAGGGATTATTCTCCATTGTCTGTCATTTATGATTTTTTTAAAAAAATCTGAGGGTTTGTGCTTTGGTGAATGCTGTGAAAGATGTAAGCCTGATGATTCACAGACCTGTACCCCTGGGGCAAAGAATAAAAAATTAAAAAAAAATCTATCTTACTCTTTCTTCTTGATATCCCAACTTTCTTTGCTGAAGAGTTTAGCAAAGCCTACATGGGAGGGGGATGATGGTCAGTACCATGCTGGTGAGTATATAAATTGGATCTCTGGTGGAAAAGAAATGTGCATAGATAGTCCTGTAATTTTTACTGATATAAAGGATATGGAGGACACAATTTTAGGTAATAATGAACTCTACAATATTTTTTGCTGTAAGTTCCATATAGCCACTTGATTCTTACAGAATGCTTTAATAGTTTTTTGCAGACCTCTTGTATCCTCAGCTAACCTGTGGTTATAGAGAATGAATGAGTCTAGCTCTGACATGAACTCTGGTTAATATATTTGCCTAAATTAGTAAGGCAAAAGTGAAACATCAAAGGTACATGTTAGAACTTCATTTGTTGGGTGCCTGGGTGGCTCAGTGAGTTAAGCCTCTACCTTCGGCTCAGGTCATGATCCCAGGGTCCTGGGATCGAGCCCCACATCAGGATCTCTGCTCTGCGGAGAGCCTGCTTCCCCCTCTCTCCCTCTGCCTGCCTCTCTCCCTACTTGTGATCTCTCTCTCTCAAATGAATAAATAAAATCTTAAAAAAAAAAGAACTTCATTTGTTTGTCATGTGAGATGACTTCTTTATTGAATCAGATAATAATTCTCAAATCCTGGGAGAATATCTCCTCAGGTCTTTTTCCTCTTTACCTACTAGGCGAAGCTGCAAACACAACACTTTTAAATTTAATTTGTATCAGTTGTTTTCGACAGGAGAGAGATTTTGCTCCTTTGGCAATGTCCAGAGACATTTTTGCTTGTCACAACTATAGAAGGAGTGTGTTACTGGCATCTAACAGGTAAATAGATGCCAAATATCCCTCTCCCCCAAAAGAATTATCTGGTCCAAGGTCGAGAAATCCTGATCTGTATTAGTAACATTTTCTCCATAACTTTTTGAAGTTTAGACAATCAGCAAAATAATAAATCAAGTCCAGATTTGTAGCAGTTGCCAATTTCAGTGGTATAAATATTCCTACTATAGCTGATTGAATCTACCAATAAAACATCTTCAAGTGTAGAGTGGTTGAAAAATGTGTGGTAGCACGTTACGTGGACTTTCCACCACAAAGAGGCAATAGTTATAACTACAAGAGTATAAATAATAGTAACAGGTAGTAATATAATTGTACATAATAGGTTCTGTGTATTTATTGCTTGTATTTATAATATACTTATGTAAATAAACATTTAACTTTTAATAATGGCTGTGCTTCACAGCTAGCTCATAAAATTCTCAAAGATTTAGCAGTTTGCTCTTACAGGTCAGTATAGAGGACTGTTCTAGCTCCAGCTTGCCACTGAAATGGCTATCCACCACTCTTGAATTCACACGTTGTATTTCCTGCATCTTAGAAAGATCGACCCAATTCCAATGCCACTTTCCTAGGGAATGGATTATCGTTGGCCCAGAGTGGGTCAGGTACCCGCCTATGGTATAGCCACACAAAGCAGGTATGTGAATATAGCTGGATCCAAAGGGAGCCTATCCCCTCTCATTAGGAAATTTCTGGAAGCATTCCTGTGTGTGGGAGGGCACCCTCAGAGGAGTCCATGACTGCTACAGACACATAGGCACTTGCTTCCTCCTCTGCTCCTGTTTGTCAAGACTTCATGCAGACTGAGTTTCTGACTCATCCACTTTTTCCTCCCCAGAGGGACTTCAAAATAATGTATTAGATCAGTGGTTCTCAAAGTGTGATCCCTGGATCAATAGCAGCTGCTTCACTTGGGAGCTTGTTCAAAAACCAGATTATTGGGCACAACTCCAAACCTCCTGACTGAGATGTTCTGGGGATAGGGACCAGCAGTCTGGGTTTCAGAAGGTCCTCCAGGTTATTCTAAGGCAAGCTGAAGAATGAGGGCCACTGTACTAGATTATTTAGTTTTTTAAAAGTTACATTCTATTCTTTAGGACAGCAACAAAACAAACCCAGGTCATCCTGATTAAATTTGGTAGTTCTTCTCGTCTTCAGAAATGACAATCTCCCTTTGAATGAATTACTTTAGCAGAGCAATAATCTCATCAATCTTATATTGATTTTTACTATTTCTTCTTTTAGAAAATGACTGGTCTTTTAGTTCTATGAATGCTTTATTATAACCCCATCTATGCTATTAAATCATAGTTATCTGGGCACCTGGGTGGCTCCGTTGTTAAGTGCCTGTCTTTGGCTCAGGTCATGATCCCAGGGTCCTGGGATCGAGCCCTGCATTGGGCTCCCTGCTTGGCGGGAAGCCTGCTTCTCCCTCTCCCACGCCCCCTGCTAGTGTTCCCTCTCTTGCTGTGTCTCTCTCTGTCAAATAAATAAATAAAATCTTAAAAAAAAATCATAGTTATTTTACATAATTTGACTTTTCAGGATCTATTTCTTGGTTGCCAAGCTAGCTCGTAGTATGCTCAAGAGTAGGGATGGCATTTTGTATTTGGTTCAGGTCACAGAACCAAAAGTAGTACAAAGTTCACAGAAGACACCTAAATGTTGGTTGAATAATTATGAAGATTTACACAAATATTTTTTTGTCCAATCCCTTACTTTCCTTTATTGGCATTAAATTTTATCACATGTATTTCTAAAGTAGTTACACCCGAAAAATTTATAAAGAATTTCAATAATTAAAACAGAAAATGGCTGCTCTTTGGATATTTTCTCCAAATTATGGAACTTTCATCAAGTTATGGTGTGAGAAAGAAAAGAAGAATCACCAGTGGTTACTATCGACAGATAACAAGCTGATATTTTGTTTCCTTCCAATCATTTTTTCTAAATTTATATGCTTTTCTAACCAAAAAGAGACAATATGCTAGATTTCTAGTTTCATTAGTTTATTTTTTCACTAAGCACTATATCATGAGCATTCTCATATAATTGAATATTTTTCTGAAACGTTTTTAATGTTCTAGATCATTCTGTTCTATGTATAAACTGTAAATTATTTAACCATTCCTCCACTTAGGATATTTGGGTTGCTAACAATATTTCACATCTTAAGTAACTACTGTGATGGAATGGGATGCAGTTTTTTTAAAGGTCATTTATTTATTTAGAGTGCACAACCGGGGGGAGGGGCAGAGGGCGAAGGAGAAAGAGAATGGGAAATCGACTTCCGGCTGAGTCTGGGAGGCGGGGCTTAATCTCATGATGCTGAGACCTTGACCAGAGCGGAAATCAAGAACCTGAAATCAAGAGCCGGTTGCTCACCCGACTAAGCCACCCGGTGGCTCCAGGATGCACAGTTTGGAAATGAACACATTCTCCCTCAGAGTTAGGATGGGTTGGTTCTCTCCTGGTCGTCTTTTCTCCCTTCATATTGAAAAGCTTACCCATCAGTTCTCTTGTTCAAGTACACATCTCTCTGTTCCATTTCCAGCCTTTGTCAGGATTTAATGAGAATGTTTACATAAATACCGAAATCAGTGAGAGTCTGAAGTTAAAAAGGAGCCTGTTTTTGGTAGCTGGTTTTGTCTCTGGTTTGCACTTACTGTCTTCCATTGGCCAGCTGTTTCTTGCTGGAAACTTCTCATTACTGCTGCTATCATCCCTGTCAATCTTTCATTCAGGTTTCTGTGTAATAATCTCATCCTTAAAACAGGAAAATGCTAATAAATAATTTGCTTAGGGAATTATAAGCGACTCAGGAGATTGATAGCCATGTAAAAGTGTTGCCATGTTCAAGGACCTTTTATTTGTAAAATATTTTAAGCTTTCCAAAGCCCTAAAAATCAACATAGTATCAGAGAGTGAGTTAACTTCTCATGTTGGTTTATTTCTGGTAAAATCAGCTATCTTTTGGGTGAAATGTAACCAACACACACACACACACACACACACACACACACACACACACTTGCATGCATGCAATGCACACACAGGTGTACAAAACTTTGTAAAGTGATTGAACAGTTTTCTACCATCTTTTATTTTAATAAATCATCTTACCCAGGATCAACTGACTGAACTGAATATTTCTTTCCTTTTTGAGTGGGAAAAACTAACCTACCACATATTATTCAGTTACGACTTATCTGGAATTTCAAAAACAGCTTCAATGGCATAGAACCAAAGATAAATGCTTTGTAAATAGTTCTTAAGGTCTTTTTAAAATAAAGATCTTAGATATAATTTTTCTCAACAATTTAATTTTTCTTCTTGGGTTGGACTTACACACACACACACACACACACACACACACACTTTCTGATTACATCTCCAATCATGTCACTGAAAGTCTTGATTGCTGAACACATGACCATAAAAAATATTTCATTAGCTTGCAGTAAATGTTCAACCACCACCAAGATATGTGAGCAGTTTAGAACTGAGAAATGAGAGACATTTACTTCTGAAGTGACTTAAATGGATGTAGTTGCTTAACTTTACAGGAAATTTAATGGCCTGGCAGTGAACACTGTCCCTTTATTCTGTTCTAATGAGCTAATAGTATTGTTCAGGGTGTTCCCACTTTAGTGCATTCATTTTGAAAAGCAGGTAACTTCAAAACTCTGGTGTGAACTGGTTTGATTAGTGAGGATCTGGCCCTAGTTAATATAATTGAAGGGTCCTATGAGGAGGCTTTTGCTTCTGAACTAGCAGGTGCAAGCAGATATAATAATAACTTCTCATTAAAAATACAGTATGTCGACCTCCACAGGCTTCAAGAAGACTCCTGTTTCAGCCTACTTTAATTGTTCTACTAACGTAAACGACAAGCGCGCTTCCGGAGGGCGCCGCCAGGGGGAGCAGGTCTACAGCGGCTTAGTCAACAGCAGGAGCCGTGGAACACTCCCTCCCCTCCTCTCGCTCACTTCAGCTTCCGCCGGAAGCGGTTATTGTCAGTCGTCGGGTACTTGGGCTTGTTTGTGGTGGGTTCCAGGCGGCTGGCTGGGTGAGGTTTGGTCGGAGGACCCGGAGAGGGAAGCTCGAGCGCAAACCCGGGCAGCGAGATGGACGTTCTGAAATCAGAGATCCTCCGGAAGCGGCAGCTGGTGGAGGACAGGAACCTGTTGGTGGTGAGGATCCTTGGGAGTCGTGGGGCTTCGGCTTTCGAAGACGTGTGGGTGGGTGGGTGGCGCTGGGAGTGAGGGCTGGGGTGAAGGGGTCTGGGCGGGGATGAGGCTTGGTGGGAGCTCCGCGGCTACCTGGAGCGGCCCCTCTAGACCCACCCTTTGACACCTCCCTCGGGACCCTTAGGGAGGTGGGGAATTGCAGCAAACCCCCAAATTTTGGCAAATTTCCCCCCAGCTGCCTTCTTTCTCTCGAAGTTTCCCTGTCTGCCCTTTACACCCACCCCCATCAGTCCGTATTCTGGGAACGTGCCCCGGTTCTGGTGGTTCATGTCTGTGGTTTTACTAAGGGTTTGTGCCCGGCTGAAACAAGAGAATAAGGGCAGGCCCTGAATTACTTAAAATCTGTGACTCCGTCCTACTCTTGAAACCCGAGTTTTTATTACACCCCCCCCCCCCAACACATAACAGAAGTCTGTTGGCCAGCCCTTCGCTTGATAGGACGGCTAAAACTGTTGTGGACAAACAGTGGAGTAAAAGGAGAAAGAGAATCGCGTGATTTAGAAACTTCCTAGACTAGATGTTCAGGACTTTGTTGCATAACAGTAACTGAGACCAGCGGTTCTCAAAGCCTTAGGCATTCGGAGCCCTTTCCAGTTTTCCAAATTAGCGCGGATGACAAAGGGCTTTAGTTGGTGTATTTATCAATATTTACTGCGTTAGAAGTTAAAGCTGAGAAGTTTTCCTTATTGGAGTTTAGATGACATACAAAATTGTATTACTTGCACGTGCATAACATAGTGGTCGACAGTTACAGACGTTAGGAAATGCTGACCACTGTGTAGTTTAACATCTGTCATCAGCAAAGATATTAAAATGTTACCAAGTACATTCCCAGTGCTGTACTTTTCATCCGCGTGACAATTTTATAACGGGAAGTTTGTATCTTTTAGTCCCCTTCACCTGTTTTTGCTAGAGCTCCACCCCATCACCATTTCTCTGTGTTTTTTAGTTTATTGTTTATTTTTTTAGATTCCATATATAAGTGAGATCATATGGTATTTCTTTCTCTGACTTACGTCACTTAGGGTAATACCCTCTAGCTCCATCTCTGTTGTCCCAAATGGCAAGATTTCATTTTTTATATGCAACTATATAATTTTATATAGAATTGATGATTTATAGTCTTTATCTTTCTTCGTCGAAGCGTCCATCAGTAGTTTTCAAATTTTTCACTGCCTCAGTCACTTTAAGAAACTTTTATATTTTGCTCTGTATATGGGAAAAATTTCATGAAACAGTTCTTAACTACATGTGATTGAGTCATATGTTTTAATCGGTTTGGATTGTTTTCATTAACTTATCTGTAGCTGGAAAACACCTATGTTACCTTGTTATTCTGGAAGAGCTGCCTCAACTTGGTCATTTCAAGTGATGTCGTAGCTTTTTATTGTTGAGTTGAAATAGTACTTATTGAGAGTGCCTCATTGTTAAATTGGAGAAGCTCCTAAAAGAGCCTCCTGTCACCTGTCCTAAATGATCTGCCTGGTGTAACTACTCAGAGGTAAGTATAGTCTGCGTTGCTCTCATACCAATGCTTTGGGGCTAACAGCATCATTATGTGGAAAACCCATGGTGCTTAAGAAACAATGGAGCATAATTAGCAGTTTTCATTGTAGTTATGAGGATGGGCTTTGGGTAGAATTTTAGCTTTGTTTTTTTCCCCAGTATTTATTGAATGCTTTCTATGTATGCCACACTGTGCCACAGAGGATTAAAAGAAGTCGTGCTCAATCCTTTAAGGAATATGCATAAGAAAATAGGGAAGGGCGCCTGGGTGGCTCAGTGGGTTAAGGCCTCTGCTTTCGGCTCAGGTCATGATCTCAGCGTCCTGGGATCGAGGCCCACATCGGGCTCTCTGCTCTGCGGGGAGCCTGCTTCCTCCTCTCCCTGCCTCTCTGCCTACTTGTGATCTCTCTCTCTCTGTCAAATAAATAAATAAAATTAAAAAAAAAATAGGGAAGCCAACAGGCAAGATATTCCTCACCCTTTCTCCTGTTAAAACAGGATGAGGTATCAGTTAAAGCTTGGGTCAAACTTTCCACCTGTGCACTGGATCCCAGCTCATCCTAGCACCACCAGGAACCTGAATGTCATGTATCTCATTTTTCCTTTGCCTTCAGTCTACTGGCTTACCCCCACCAGCCCTGGAACATACTGATGTAAAGATACATCTTTAAAAAGGTATTTTTGTTTTTTTATAACCAGGCTTCTTAAAATAAGTTTTAGTTTCTACACACTCCTTAACATGATGATGCACAAAGGTTCTTGCCCCCACAACAGTACTGAATCCGTTCTAGTCAGGGGACAGCAGTGACCTCCATGTTTTCCAGCTGACCTCAACAGCATTTGACACTCTTGACCAGTCTTCTTTCTACATATGCTCCTCCACTTCTCCTCCTTTATGATAGCACTAAAAGGATCTTGGACTTAAAAAGATCAAGAGTTAGTAATTTCTATGCTGGTGAAAATCTGTGCCCATTACACCCTAGCATCAGAGTTGTTCTGGTTCTTTTGGACCTATTCCATTTTTTCAGTTGTTTGAACTTGCCTTTCTTACTCTTATCCTTTTCTTTGTAATAGTCTTCTATAATTTTCTTCAGCTCCTTACTTCATGGTCAGTGAGTAGCCTTTGAAAGTTTTTTGTTTTCCTAGTGTAGCCAAAAATCAGTGTGTTAGGGACTTTGCTGCCCTGTTGATAGCATACTTTGACGTCTGCAGAGTAGATTTTTTTCTTCAACATTTTACTGTAAAAATTTTTCATTTGTGCAGAAAACTCAAAATTGTAGAGTTAGAGGAGTGCTCAGTCGGTTAAGCATCTGTCTTAGGCTCAGGAAATGACCTCGGAGTCCTGAGATCTAGCCTGGTATCTAGCTGTGGGTCGGATTCCCTGCTCAGCAGAGAATCTGTTTCTCCTTCTCTTTTGCCCCTCGCCACTGCTTGCAACTTCTCTCTCCCTCTCTCAAATAAATAAATAAAATCTTAAAAAAGAATTTAAAAAATTACACAGTTAGAAACTCACATGCCTACTACCTTGATTCTGTAGTTAAACCTGCATTAATATTTTGCTTTATTTGCTTTATCATGTACCTGTCTGTCCATTTATTACTTCATGTAACAATGCAGAAACTACTTCAGAGCAGTTACAGCAGTCAGAACTTTTTAGGACGGTGATAGGCTATTTTAGTAGATTCTCCACAGTTTGATGAAGGGGCACTCGCAAGGTAAGTATTTCTATTCTCACAGATTAACAATGAAAAGCCGGGGCACCACTTGAAATGACCAAAGATGAGGGAGCTCTTCGGGAACTATACAAACAGGTGTTACTCAGCTGCAGATGGGGTAATGAAGACAACTTAACAATCTTAATATATATCAAGTTAAGTTACAGACATTGGTACACTTTAGCCCAAAACAATTTGGTGTGCATATCATTAACAAGAGTTCAGTGTTTATACTACTATTTATGTGTATGCACAAATTTATATATTAAATACACAGATCAGTGAATTTTGACAAATCCATATGCCTGTGTAATCCCATCTGTATCAAAGTAGAGAATATTACCTCATTCCATCTTCTGGTCATTCTCTTTGCCTACCACCCCCAGAAGTCACCCCTGTTCAGTTTTCTTTGCACTACTGGTTAGTTTTGCCTGCTCTAGAACTTCACAGGACTGGAATCATACTGCGCACTCTTCTGTGTTCCACTGTGTTTCATCATAACGATTTGAGTTTTATTCATGTTGGATATATCGTTCTTTTTTTTTTTTTTTTTTTTTTTGCTGAGTAATATTCCATTGTATGAATAGAGCCAGTTTGTGAATCTGTTCTTCTGATGTTGGGCTCCTGGGCTGTTTCCAGGATTTGGCTCTGAAGATGAAAGCTGCTGTGGAACTTGTATATGTCTGCTGTTTTCATTTCTCTGAGGAAAATGCCGGGGAGTGGAATTGCTAGGTCATAGAGTATGTTTTTATAAAAAGCCACCACACGTTTTTATGATGTGTTTGGACCATGTTACACATCTACCAGCAAGGAGAGTTCAGAGGTCCTCCGTTCCTACAGGCAGTTTGTGTTGTCAGTATTTTTAATTTCAGTCATTTGGAGGGTGTGTAGGATACTGCATTGTGGTTTTAATTTGCGTCTGCCTGATGATGATGATAGTGCTTTCCATGTGTTTTTTTTTTTTTAGCTCTTTTGTAAAGTGTTAAAATTGTTTGCATATTTTTTAGTGGGTTGGGTTTTTTTTTCCTTTATTGCGTTGAAGAAATTCTTCATAGATCATTGATGCCAGGCTTGTATCAAATATGTCAGAGGTGTTTTGTGAATATTTTCTTCCAGACTATGGGTATGCTATTCCTTTTCTTTTCTCTTTTCTTTTTCTTAAGGATTTATTTTTTTGAGAGACAAAGAGCACAGGGAGAGGCAGAGGGAGAGGGAGAGAAGCAGACTCCACTAAGTGGGAAGCCTGACATGGGGCTCTATCCCACCACCCTGAGATTATGACCTAAGCCAAAATCAAGAGTCTGACGTTTAACTGAGCCACCCAGGTGCCCTTCTATTCATTTTCTCAATGTTTTTTGAAGAGCAAAAACTTGAATTTTGGTAAAGCCATTTTACCAGTTTGTAATGATTATTGTTCTGTGTGTCCTTTCTGGGAATATGAGAGTACAACTAGCTGGGAAAAAGTTTGGCAGTTCTTAAAAGTTAAACATGCCCCTACTCTATATGATCCAGTCCCTCCCTCTATTCCTAGGTGTTAATTCAGGAGACTAAAGTATTCTCTTATATTCTAAAAGCTTTTTGTTTTTATTTAATAAACAGAATTCTAAACAATTTTGAATCAGTTTTTTTGTATGATGTGAGGTAGTGTTTGGTTTATTGCATTCCATGTGGCTATCTAGTGGTTCCAGCACCATTTACTGAAATAATTTTCCCTTTGGACGGTTTTGGTGTCTTGAAAAATCAAGTAATTGTGTAAGGGTGGCTCCATTTTGGGTGCTTATTTCTATTCTTGTAAGCTGTTTGTTGGTCTTTATGCCAATGCCACACTGTCTTTTGATTCCTGTAGCATTATAGTGAGTCTCAAGGTCAGTTGAGGTCAGTACTACCAACACCACTACTAGTTTGTTCCTTCTCTCCCACCCTTCCTTCTCTTCCCCTTTCTCCTCCTTTTTATTCTCTTGCTGTGATATTTTATTTTTAAGCAACTTTATTGAGGTGCGATTGCCATACAGTAAACTACACATATTTAAAATGTATAGTTGGGTGCATTTGACATAAGTGTATACCTGTGAAACTTTCACCACGATGAAGAGCATGAACATGTCCATCGCACCCCAAAGTTTTCTTTTTGGCCTTTTGTAATCCCACCTTCCTGCCCCTCCCTGCCCCCACACTCACTCTGTCCATAGGCAACCACTGATCTGCTTTCTTTTACTTTCAATTAGTTTGCATTTTCTGGAGTTATTTGAGAAAGAAATTGTTCACTATGTTTTCTATCTTGTCTGTCTCCTTTCATTCAGCCTAATAATCATGAGATTGATTCATATGCTTGTATATATCAGTACTTCATTATTTTTGTTACTGAACAATATTCCACCATTATATGGGGAAACCCCAATTTGTTAATTAAACCGTTGAAAGGCTTTTGGGTTGTTTACAGTTTTTGGCTATTACGATAGCTGCTGTGAACATTTGTGTACAAGTTTTTATATGGACATATGCTTTCATTTCCCTTAACTAAATGCCAAGGAGTGAGATGGGTGGGTCCTATAGTTGTTATGTTTAACTTTATTTTCTTAAGAGTTTGTGTAAGAGGGGGTGTTATTTCTTGCATACAGTTTTACATAACTGTATATGTTTTATAGCGTATGTAATTACAAAATAGATTTCATTTGTGCCAAGTAAATTTTCATGTAGTTTTCTCCTTTTGATGATATCAGTGATAAAATACAACCAATAGGATTCACTGGCACTTAATAGTTCTTTCATATTGAAAAGTATTGTGTCTTTTTTTCCTTTGGTGAGGACTTTTAAGGTTTACTCTCCTCGATTTTCATATTTCAGTTTTCATATGTATAACTGTAGTCACCATGCTATACACTACATCTCCATTGGTAATTATTTTATACCTGAAAGTTTGTTCCCTTTGATCATCACCCATTCCCCCACTCCCAACTCCTGCCTCTCGGAACCACTCACCTGTTCTGTGTATCTATGAGCTTGCTTTGCTGTTAAAATTGCTCATGTAAGTGAGATCACGCTTTGGCATTTCTTCTAACTTCACTTAGAGTAATGCTCTCAAGGTTCGTCCATGTTGTTGTAAATGTCTAGATTTCATTTTTTATGGCTGAATAATACTCCATTCTGTGTGTGTGTGTGTGTGTGTGTGTGTGTGTGTGTGTGTGTGTGTGTGTGAGAGAGAGAGAGAGAGAAGGAGAGAGAGAGACATTTTTTAATCCGTTCATTCAATGATGCACAAGTTAGTTTCCATATCTTGGTTATTAAAAATAATGCTGTGGTGAACATGAGGGTGCAGACATCTTTTTAAATTAACGTTTTCATTTTCTTTGGATAAAAACCCCAAAGTGCAGGTGCTGAACAATATGGTGATTCTATTTTTAAGTTTTTGAGGAACCTCCACATCATTTTCCATAGTGGCTGCACCAGTTTACATACCCACCAAGAGTGCACAAGAGTTCTTTTTTCTCCACATCTGTGCCAATGCTTTTTATTTCTTGTCTTTTTGATAATAGCATTCTGACAAGTGTGAGGTGATATCTCCTGGTTTTGGTTTGCATTTCCCTGATTAGTGATGTTGATTAGCATTTTTTCATGTGTCTGTTGGTCATCTCTATATCTTTGGAAAAGCGTCTATTAAGGCCTTTGCTTATTTATAAATTGGATTATTTGTTTTTATGCTATTTAGTTGATGAGTTCTTTCTATATTTTGGATATTAATCCTTTATCAGGTATGTGTTTACAAATATCTTTTAGTCAGTAGATTGCCTTTTCATTTTGTTAATGGTTTTGTTTGCTTGGCAGAAACTTTCTAGTTTCATGTAGTTTCACTTATTTTTTCTTTTGTTGGCTTTGCTTTTGGGTCAGACCTAAAAACTCCTTGTTAAGACAGATGTCAAAGACCTAACTGCCTCTGTTTTCTTCTAGGAGTTTCATGTCTTACATTCAAATCTTTAATCAATTTTGAGTTAATTTTTATGTATGGTTTAAGATAGTAGGGTAGTTCAATTCTTTTCTATGTGGCAATGCAGCCCTGTTTTTTGAAGAGACTATTTTCTTTGTATATTTTTGGCTCTCTTGTTGTAAATTAATGGATTATATGTGGATGGGTTTATTTCTGGACTTTTTTTTTTTTAAGATTGATTTATTTGAGAGAGAGAGCAAGCAGGGGGAGAGAGAGAGAAATTCAAGCAAATTCACTGTTGATTGCAGAGCCTGACTTCGGGCTTGCTCTCAAGACCCTGAGATCAGGACCTGAGCTGAAATCAAGAGTTCAACGTTTAACTGACTGAGCCACCTGGCTGATTCTCTGGGCTCTCTATTTTGTTGCATTCATTTGTCTGTTTTTGTGCCACTATCTTACTGTTTGGATTACTCTAGCTTTGTATTATAGTTAGAGATGAGGGAGTGTGATGCCTCCAGTTTTGTTCTTCTTTCTCAGAATTACTTTGGCTATTGAGGTCTTTCCTGGTTCCATATAAAACTTTGGATTGTTCGTTCTATTTTTGTAATAAATGCTATTGTAATTTTGATAGAGATTGGGTTGAATTTATAGATTGCTTTGAGTAGTGTGGACATTTTCACAGTACAGGCATACCTTGGAGATGCTGTGGTTTTGGTTCCAGACCACTGTGTTAAAGCAAATATTGCAGTAAAGCAAGTCACAGTTTTTTGGTTTCCCAGTGCATATCAAAGTTAAGTTTACACTATTTAAGTGTGCAATAGCCTCATGTCTATAAAAATGCAACATCATTTACAAATATGGCTAAAATATTGCTAAAGTATGCTAACCATCTTCTACGCTTCTAGTGAGTTGTAATCACTAATGAGATACCGTAACAAAAACAATAAAATAAAGTGGAAAAAGTGTGAAATATTAGAATTAACAAAGTAGGACACAAAGTACACAAATGGTACTGGAAAATTGGTGCTAATAGACTTGCTCAAGTTAGGGTTGCTACACATCTTCAGTTTGTAAAAGACTTAATATCTGTGGAGCACAGTAAAACAACATAAGCCTGTACTAATTCTTCCATTCCATGAGCACAGAATATCTTTCCATTTATTTGTGTCTTCAGTTTCTTTCATCACTGTCTTAGGGTTTTCAGTATATAAGTTTTTAACCTCCTTGGTTAAATTTATTCTTAGGTAGTTTATTCATTTTGATGCAATTGTAAATGGAGTTTGTTTTCTTAATTTCTGTATCTGATACTTAACTAGTGCATAGAAACAACAGATTTGTATGATGATTTTTGTATTCTGCAGTTTTACTGAATTCATTTATTCTTACAGTTTTTTGATGGAGTCTTTAGGGCTTTCTATATATTATATGTCTTCTGCAAATAGTGACAGTTTTACCTTTTCATTTTGGATTTTTCTTGAGTATTTGCTGTGGCGAGGACTTCAAATACTGTGTTGAATAAAAGTGGTGAGAATTGATCCCTTTGTCTTGTTCCTGATCTTAGAGGAAAAGCTTTCAACTTGTCATTATTGAGTATGATGTTGTCTGTGGCCTTGTCCTGTTTGGCCTTTATTATGTTAGTATGTTCCCTCTCTACCACTATTTTGAGGTTTTTGTTTTTGTGGTTTTTTTTTTTATCATAAGTGTATGTTGAATTTTGTCAAATGCTTTTTCTGCATCTATTGAGATCATAAGATTTTTTTCCCCTCCATTTTGTTAATGTGGTGTATCACATTGATTTGTGGGCATTGAATGATCCTTGCATCCTTAGAAGAAATCCCACTCGGTTATGGTGTATGGTTCTCCAAATATATTGTTGAATTTGGTTCATTAATATTTTATTGAGGATTTTTGCATCTATACTCATCAGGAATACTGGCCAGTAATTTTTCTTTCCTTGTGGGATCCTTGCGTGGTTTTGGAATTGGGGTGATGCTGGCCTAATAAGATGACTTTGGAAGTGTTCCCTCCTCTATTTTTTGGAAGCATTTGTGAAGGATTAGTATCAATTCTTTGAATGTTTAATAGAATTAACCAGTAAATCCATCTGGTCCTGAACTTTAGTTTTTTGAGAGGTCTTTGATTTCTGATTCAGTCTCCTTACTAGTAATCAGTCTGTTAAGATTTTGTATTCCTTGGTGATTCAGTCTTGGAAAGTTGTAGGTTTCTAGAAATTTATCCAAGGTTGTCCAGTTAGTTGGTTCATGGTAGTTTCTTTCTTTTTTTTTTTTTTAAAGATTTTATTTATTTATTTGACAGAGATCACAAGTAGGCAGAGAGGCAGGCAGAGAGAGAAGGGGAAGCAGGCTCCCAGCTGAGCAGAGACCCTGATACAGGGCTCTATCCCAGGACCCTGAGATCATGACCTGAGCTGAAAGCAGAGGCTTTAACCCACTGAGCCACCCAGGCGCACCACATGATAGTTTCTTAACATCTTTTGTATTTCTGTGGTATCAGTTGACCTTTAATTTGTGATTTTATTTGAGCACTGTCTCTTTTTACTTGATAAATGTAGTTGAAGGTTTGTTGATGTTTATCTTCTCAAAAAAACCGACTTAGTTTTATCGATCTCTTACCTTTTTAGTCTCAATTTCATTTATTTTTGCTCTGATATTTGTTAATTCCTTCCCTCTATGAACTTTGGGATTGGTTTGTTCTTTTCCTAGTTTCTTGAGTTGTGATGTTAGATTGTTTGAAATTTTTCTTTTTTCCCTGAGTTAAGCGTGTATTGATATGAGCTTCCCCCTTAGAACTGCTTTTGCTGCATCCCATAAATTTTAGTAAGTTCGTACTTCCATTTTCATTTGCTAGAAGGTGTTTTTTCATTTCTCCTTTGATTTCATTGACATTGCGTTTGTTCAGTAACATGTTGTTTAATCTCCACATATTTGTGAAATTTCCTGTTTGCTTGTAATTGATGTCTGATTTCTTACCACTGTGGTTGGAAGAGATGGTTGATGTGGTTTGATTCTTCTCAAATTTATTAAGACTTGCTTTGTGGCCTAATACATGATCTGTCCTGGAGAATATTCCATGTGCACTTGAGAAGAATGTCTGTTCTGCTTTTGAATGGAATGTTCTGTATGTATGTGTTATGTCCAGCTGGTTTGAAGGCATCGCTTCCTTATTTTCTTTTCTATCTGGATGATCTGTCCATTGATGTAGCATTGTGTCTCTTCAGATTGTTTGTGTGTCCTCCCATTTACATATTACTTTAGGGATTTTAAAGCTTATTTTTATATTTCAGCAAGATGTTGCCCCTGCTACATGGTTTGTGATCTCAGGTATAGTGTCTTTTTTTTTTTTTTTTTTTTTTTTTAAAGAATGCATGGGGGNGCATGCGAGAGAGCATGTGAGCAGGAAAGGGGCAGATGGAGAGAATCTTAAGCAGGCTGAACAGGAAGTCCCACATGGGGCTTGATAACAGGACCCTGAGATCCTGGCCTGGACTGAAATTAAGAGTCGGATGCTTAAGTGACTGAGCCACCCAGGCGCCCCTGTAATGTCTTGCTTTGCATACTGAGGCTGTGTATTTGTTGGCTTTCCAGTGGATTTTGGAGCGCTCTTGGTGATGTTTTTATCTAATTTATATAAACACTAAAAACTTTAACGTGATTGAGGAAGGCTGATTTTAAATTACTGAAATGTTGACAATCATGGTTGAATGTTTTAAATTTTGCTTTTCCTTTATTAGTGAAGGCAGACATTTCAGGTGTTATGGTAGGTAGGTTTCTGTACTTTGTTAAAAGATTTTATTTATTTTTTTGACACAGAGATCACAAGTAGGCAGAGAAAGAGGAGGAAGCAGGCTCCCCGCTGAGCAGGGAGCCTGATTCGGGGCTTGATCCCAGGACCCTGAGATCATGACTTGAGCTGAAGGCAGACGCTTAACCCACTGAGCCACCCAGGTGCCCCCAGGTTTCTGTACTTTGGACCTATGAATCTGTTTTATAATCTAGAAAGTACAACTTGAATAGAGTCCAAGAGTAACATTTGTGAAGCAGCATGTAGGAATTAGGTTCTGTCTTAAAAAGGAGAAGTACTTTAATGTATACCCTTTGCATGTTGTTTTTAAAATCTGTCAGGGTGAAAGGGCCATTAGAAATGTTAGGTGCTTTAGGAGAGAATCCAAAGAAATTTAAACCATCCATTCCTATGCTGTCTTATAATGTATACCAGCCACTTTTAGACTTTTGTGTTTGTAGGTCTTTATTATGTGTTCTATAGTTAATTCAGCAATCTTTGAGTTTAAATATTTTTTTAAAAGATTTTATTTATTTATTTGACAGAGAGAGAGATCACAAGCAGGCAGAGAGGCAGGCAGAGAGAGAGGAGGAAGCAGGCTCCCTGCAGAGCAGAGAGCCCGATGCGGGCCTCGATCCCAGGACCCTGAGATCATGACCTGAGCTGAAAGCAGAGGCTTTAACCCACTGAGCCACTCAGGTGCCCAAGTTTAAATATTTTGAATATAGTTAGAAAGGAATGTAAATTTGTAAAATGAATAAACAAGTCGTAAAATCTAATTGTGGCTGCATTCCTAGATAGCTCTTTAACTTTGGGCAAGTTATCCAACCTGAGTTACCTTTAAAGGTGCTGTATCACTGATATTTAAGTTTTAACACTCTTCAGTTTTAATTCTGTCTTAAATGTGTCCTCAGCACTTTATATTTCAAAGTGTATTTTCGGTGTACTTTATAAAATAATGTTTTACAGCTAGGGAAGCTTTAGTTGCTCTTTCAAACTGCTCTTTTTTCCTAAATAGAAGGTATATAAAGAGTGACATTTGAAACACGGTGACCTTTTGGTGTCAGACATCCTTTGTTGTTATGAAATAAATGGTCACGTAGTATAAAGCAAAATATTTTCATTTTTCTCATTTTGATTCCAAAATGAAAAGCAAATTAATTAAAAATTTTATTGTTAATAATTCATTCAGAGGTGCCTGGGTGGCTCAGGTGGTTAAGCATCCACTTCAGCTCAGGTCATGATCTCCAGGTCCTGGGATTGAGCCCTGTATCAGGTCCCCTGCACAGTGGGGAGATCTTGAGATCTGGAATGCCCCTGGAAGGGATTGGCCTTAGCAGGAGGAGGGTTTCCTTTTCCATTCTGAAATGAAGAAAGGATTGGTACGGAGCCAGGTAAGGACTGGCACTGGGAGGACTTCTCAGAGAATTTCAGTGGCTTCCCTTTTCTCTGCAACAGAATGGCCTAGTCATTTGCTGAAAATGAGGGGGGAAATGAAGGGGTAAGAGCTCCAAGAGAGTGGAGAATGTGTGCTGGTCATTGTAGAGAATAGGAGAGCAAATACAACAGAATCAGTGGACAGCATTGAGGCTCAAGTGGTTTCCCAGTAGTGTTTAGCATGCTGGGTGCCACTTGGAGGGCCAATGAGGAGATTCTACTTGGACCTTGGTTCTCACTTCTTGATTTCAAAACCCTTTTACATGTTTAGTTGATGGCTCCAGAGAGCTTTTGTTTATATAGGATGTATTTATTGATAATTACATAATTAGAAATTAAAACTGGGAAATTTACAGGCACCTGGGTGGCTCAGTCAGTTAAGTATCCAACTCTTGATTTTGGCTCAGGTCAGGATCTCAGGGTATTGAGATCCAGCACCATGTCAGGCTCTGTGCTGGACGTGGAGCCTGCTTGAGATTCTTTCTTTCTCTCTTCCCTCCTCACCCCCCTTACTCATGCATGAGTGCCCTCTGTCTCTCAAAAAAATAAAGAATTAAAAAATTAAAACTGGGAAATTTAAAAATATTCCATGTTGACTTCTATTTTATACTATAATAAACCCATGTGTGTTAACATAATGCTTTTATGAAAACTGTATTTTCCAAAAGAAAAGAAATTAGCAAGAAGAATGACTTTTTTTTACAATTTTGCAAAGCTTTTTAATCCCTGTCATGTTAGAAGACCTTTGGATTCTCCTGTTTCTCCTTTCAGCCTATTGTGGTATGTTGTTTTTGTTCAAGTATATGAGGAAACTTCATCTTCACATAGCTAGGTAGTTGGAAGAAGTAGTATTTTAGTAGCCTTTTCAGATAATTGTGGATATTCTTCTTTGATACTATACTAAAACTACACAAATGGTAAATTTTTTAAAGAGGAGAGTATGGATTCTGATGGATATCAATGAACTTTTTTAAAAAAAGATTTTATTTTTAAATAATCTCTGCACCCCACATGGGGCTCAAACTTGAAATCCCTTGATCAAGAGTCACATTCTCCACTGGCTGAAGCAGCCAGGTGCCCCATCAGTGAACTTTTTATATATTACAGTCTATTGATCTATTATGCTTCAGATCTATTCTAATGTATCCTGCTCATAAATCTTTTGCCTGTGCATAATTTTGGAACTTGTTTCCTTTGTACTGTCATAGTTTGCTGAGTTCCGTAGATCTTCTACATGGTGATATGTTTCATTAGATGATGTAAACATGGCATTCATTAATATCACCACTGATTCGTCAGAAAAATTTTTAAGCATTGGGAAGCCATGAGGTTTATAGTGATATCTGCAAGTTTGCCACCATTCTGATTTTTGCTTGAAAGATGGAATCTTATCATAGGCGAGAAATAGTATCGTCGTGCTTTTAGTAACAGGCTTGCTTTGTCTGGTTTTGAGAAAACGTCTGCCAAACGGAGACAACTGTCCTACTTTATTATGTAGCAGAACTGTTTTATATGTTTGATTTCATCATACCAAATGCTAAAAGACGAAGAATACAGTGAACTCTGAGACATAAATAAAGATCAGTACTTTATTTGTGCTAAGGTTCCGGTGGTTTTCCTCACCCCTGCTTTCGTACCATCAGTGCAAGTATGATCGCAGTGAAAAGGAGGGCTCATAACCTCTTAGTATTATTACGATAATACGTCTAACCTTGCACAACCTCTGAAAAGGTCTTAGGGATCCCCAGAGGTCCATGAACCACATTTTGAGAATTGATGTTCTGGGCTAAGATTTTCTTAGGTGTATTCCATGGAATTGGGGCGTGGTAATAAGAGATGCTACCACAGACTGGACCACGGACTCTGGCCTGGAGAGTCCTTTACTTTCTTCCCACATACCCGCTCTTTCTGAGAGGATACCCATATGTGCTTGTCAGCTGATTTATATGAAATGTGACAGGGGTGGCTCAGTCGGTTAAGCGTCTGCCTTCGGCTCAGGTCATGATCCTGGGGTCCTCCTCTGTGGGAGTCTGCTCCTCCCTCTCCCCCTCCCCCCACTTGTGCTTTTCTCTCTGTCTCTCTCCCCTTCACTCCCTCACTCTTTCTCAAATAAATTTTTTTTAAAAAGCTTTAAATAAAAATACAACAGCTACATGCTGTGCAGTCAAAAGAAACATTTGATGCTGGGATAAGATTTTGGGAGTAAAGAACTGTAGCTTGCAATACAGGATCAATTCAAAGTATTTAAGGGCCAGAGTTCTAGTTGTGCGTGTTACTCATAAGGTTCAGTAAGTTGTGAGACTGTCCCCTGCCCTTTCTAACTCTCAGGTCTCTCATGTCTAAACTGGGATTAATATTACTTGCTTCCAACTTTCTCAGGTAGTTTTGATGTTGGGATGATGCCATCAGTTCCTTTTTCCAGGGAATACTTTCAACTTTACATCTATAAAGCTATGTTTAGTGTGTGGTAGATGAATAGGTAAATGTTCACTGAGCTAATGGACTAAAACAAAACTGTTTATCATGAGAAATTTAAACATATACAAAAAGAAAATTACATAGTGAGCCTCTGTTGATCCTTGTCTTAACACTTTGTAACTCTAGAAAATAAGAACATGTTCTTTTATAAACAAGATGTGATCATACCCAACAAAATTACAGTTAGGTCCTTAATATTAAATACTCCTCTCCAATGTCCTCAATTGAATTAAAATATATACATACATGTTTTTACAGTTGATTTGTTCAAATCTGATCCACTCAGTCTACTCATTGCATTTGTTTACTATGCCTCTTGGTTTCTTTTAATCAAGAATATTTTCATTCAACCCCTCCCCCCTTTTTATGCCATTAACTTGTTGGAGAAACTGGCTAGTTTGGTAAGTGTCCCAGTTTTTGATTGCTTCCCATTAATGGTGTTTAGTTTATTTCCCTATTCCCTACATTTCTAATAAACTAGAGACCTACCATCAACAGATGAATGGATAAAAATGTGATGTGTGTATATGTGTACGTACACACACACACACACACTCACTCTCTCTCTCTCTCTCTCTCTCTCTCTCTCTCTAGAATATTACCCAGCCATCAAAAAGAATGAGGTCTTGTCACTTGCAGTGACATGGATGGAACGAGTGGGTATTATGCTAAGTGAAATAAGTCAGAGAAAGACAAATACCATACGATTTCACTCATGTGGAATTTAAGAAACAAAACAGATGAATATAGGGGAAGGGAAGGAAAAATAAAATAAAAACAGGGAGGCAGACCATAAGAGACTCTTTACATAGAACAAACCAAGGGTTGCTGGAGGGGAGGTGAGTGGGAGGAAGGAATGATGGGCATTAAGGTGGGCACTTGATGTGTAATGAGCACTGGGTGTTATATGCAACTCAGAAATCACTAAATTCTATCCCTGAAAGTAATAATACACTATATGTTGACTAAAATGAATTTAAATAAAAATTCATCCATGAGTATTAGCCATCCATGATTTTTGCATCCATGATTATTGCCAGAGTGAATGAGCTTGGACACTGTGAGGTGCTAAATACATGTGTGGAGGTATTACTGAGGTACTGTTATAGATACTACTAATAAAGTAGGGCACTATCATTATTTGAGCTAAATCATTAGTAGAATAACATCCAAGAGGCATAGCTGTAGATGACAGTAACAACGTCCAAATTAGGGACTGTAGGTTTAACGATGAGAATAATGTATGTAGTATAGAACTAATATTTTTTTCTCCTACAGATTTAGAGCTTGTCTCATAACATCTAATCCTATAAAACAAATAGCTTTGAATGATTTTAATACTTTCAAACCATTTTATGTCTAGATTAAGAATTAATACAATTTTAAGACTTGATTAATACAAATATAATTGATACAAAAAGATTACAAGTGACAAGAAGAATCTGGACACACCCTTGGAGCTCTCTGGGTAATGGGAGTTAAGATGTCAAATACAGTTAACCCTAAATTTTGTTCAGTTGTTTCTGTTGGGAGAAAATAAAGCATCCTGTTTTATGTGGTTCATAATGAATTCATTTGTAGAAATTATCTCTGAAATGAAACATTGGGAAATCAAATCAAAACAGTGTGAACATTTGAAAAATATTGGTTTCTTCTCTTTGGTGTTGGATATGCCTGTTAAAATGATGCCGTAAGAAAAATACTTCATATTTAGAGCGGGGTAGAGGACAGATGCTATGTTCAAGAAATCAGTATAATCTCCACAGAATCAAACTTGACCATGCTCTTGAAAAACTGAAAATGTTTTTAGGTTAACTATGGAATATGAAATTTTACCCAGAGACCTATTAATGTACTTCTTTCTTCAATAGGAAAATAAAAAGTATTTCAAGCGTAGTGAACTTGCAAAAAAAGAAGAGGAAGCATATTTTGAAAGATGTGGCTATAAGGTATGACTGCCTGCTTTTATGTTATTGTATATTTGAGTTTAAATTTTTACAGCTGTTGTTAAAGTGACAAAATTATTGATCTCTGTTCACTTTATCAATGTTATACATTAGCCTATAAATGAGAAGCCATCTGGAGAGGTATGAGCTTTTTTCTTTTCTTTTTAATCTTGAATTCAGGAAAATACATGCATGACTTTTGGCTTGGAATGGTTTGGCTTTTTGTGGACAGCATGAAGTGGCTTGAGAGACCAAAGCTTGAATTTTTTTTTTTTTTTCTTTCAATTCCTGGATCTGATACTGCCTCATCTTCATCACCACCACCAGTCCTCTCCCAATAAAAGTTTATTTTAAAGGGTTTCAAAACATTTTATTCATTCAACCACAGTGGTGTTACCAGTGGTATTTTCCACACTTTCACTTGAATATTTTTAAGTCATTGTTTTTATGTTTGCATTGTTAATAATTCCTTTTGGCCCTAAGTACCTCTGCCTGAGATAGTAAGCCGTACAACATTTATATGCTTTTGTGTAATAAGGTACCACATTTCAAACACTGCTTGTTTATTGTATAGAAAATGTATAGAAATATTTTTTAGAAACAACTGGGTTGTCTGGAAGACTGTATTTTTGAACCATGACTGAAAGTATCCTTAAGGTTACCGTATTATTATCCTATTCAGCTATTATCCTAGTTGAATAATATTTTGGGGTTTTTATTGGGAGGGGTTAAATGTTATGAGGTGAAGTTCTGTTTAAATTATTTTAAAAGAAGACAGTATCTAGTTTGATACTTTTTTAAAGAAAATTTAGAGGTTCTGTTGAAATATTTAGCCAGATCATGAATTTGACATCAACTTTTTGCTCGTGAAACATGTATAATATAATATTCTTGTGCATGTGATGGGGAAAGTTCTAGAAATTTATCTAGCAAAGCATTTCTAGAAGGAAGCATGAGGAATGCAAATGGTATGTATATGCATTTGGTTTTGTTTTGTAGTGTTGGCAGAGGGCAAGTGTTAAAAATGTAGTTTTACATTTCTGATAGATTTCTAAAATACCAAAGTTTGCATCTGTATTTTGATATTTTCCATAAATATATTGGTTTCATTTGCTTCCAGTTTAGGAAGTTAAAACACGATTTATGTAACTAGCCATCGAATAGATACTAAGAATTCTTTTGCTTGCCCATTGTGGTCTGACACTTGATCTGGAATGAGAATCGTTGACCATGGGTTTTGTCTGCTGACTTGTTGCTTTCCCGCATCCCTAAATTTGAACCTTTTCAACTTTTTGGTAAGGTAGGAAAATAATTTAAAACAGGGGCAGTTCTGCGTTGTTTAGATTGTTTCAGTTATACGTCGGCACTTGTTGATACAGAGTGAAGCACTGAAGCAAAATAACTACTGTAAAGTTACTGCTTATAACAGGGAGTCCTGCTGACAAAATTATCTTCGATTTTTTTTTTTTCCTACAAGTGATGAACTGGCATTCTATAATTAAAAATGCTTTTCATCCTCAGAGTTTGGGAGAAATACCTGTTTTTATGTTTAAAAGAGGGTTTTCTCTCTAAAACATATTTAATGTTTCCTTCTTGGTAGTAATGAAAATATAGCATGTATTACTTTTATTCCTGTATGAAAACTAGTTACCATTTATGCGGCTTGAGGCCGATTTGGTTTGTGAAAATACGGAAGTTTAGTTTTTTCTTCAATTTTCTGTCAACTCCAATTAACATAACCTTTAGCCCTTAACTACAGAATCAGAAATGATATAATTTTAACCATATAGCCTTTCTTAATTGAATTTTTCTTTAATGTTGATCTTTTTTTTTTTTTTTTTATCTTTTGGCATTTTAGATTAGTCTCGTGATCAGATGGGAAACCATGTTTCAGTATGCTTTTACAGACCACACACACCATGGGGCTTATAAATTGCTGAACTTAGTTTTCCTCAACTGTGAGCTGGGCATCAGACTCAAGAAAACACGTGAAGAGATTTTTTCCCCTGCAGGTCCCTAGTACACGAATGTCCACTCTGTGTGGCTGAGTGGGAAGGTGCTAGACGTGTTGTTGATGCTGGGGTGCTATTTTCCCGGGGTTCATAGCTCAGTTTGGGGGCAGATCTGTGTAGCTTCGGGAATGTTTCTACATGTCCAGCAGTGATATCGATGCACTTGGAATCTTACCTTTCAAAAAGGAGGGTGGGAAAAAGCAGGAGCTTGAAGCTTCACAGGTTTCTTAGAAAGCAGTTTTTTTGAGGGGGGGGTCTTCTTTGAAAACCTAGAGCAAGGATCAGATAACCCTGTAGGATGATTTTTTTAAAGAGAAGTAAGTTGCTTGTTTTTAAGAAAAAAGTAAAATTCTTTAGAGTCTAGGGAGAAAGGAGTCTAAATTTCAGCCCTTTTATAAGGTTTTGATTTTGGAAACCATTATATTTCTGTCACTTCTCAGTAGCGAGAATACTGTCTCCTGTGTGCATGTTTGCTACTTGTGTCCCTAAAATGGAGGAGTTTGATGAGTTTTTAAAAGCATGTACATTTATTAGAGGAGTTTTTTCCTTGGTGAAACATTTAGAAAACCTTCAATATTTAAAACATGTTTAATTTCCATGACCAACTAATGCACAGAATGGTAAATATTAGCTGTATTGTATTTTAAAAAGCTGAATTTTATTTCTTTTGGCTATTAATACAGATACAGCCAAAGGAGGAGGACCAGAAACCATTAACTTCTTCAAATCCAGTGCTAGAACTTGAACTGGCAGAGGAAAAGTTACCCATGACTCTTTCTAGGCAAGAGGTAAGCTTATGTATGAGTGTTTGATGGAAAAAAAAAAAATCTCCAGGGCATTTGCATTTATCTCCAGTTCTTTCCAGTAAGTTCTGTGTCATTATTGCCTATATAACATGTCTGGCTGAACTAAAATAATGTGCAGCTAGCCAGTTTTCTTCTTGAGGTTCTAAATCTCCACCTTTTTTTTTTTAAAGAGAGAGATTGAACATACATGAGCATGGGGGAGAGGGGAGAAGCAGAGTCCCTGCTGAGCAGGGAGCAGGACATGGGGACTCAGGGGCTTGAGGTCTATCCCAGGGCCCTGAGATCATGACCTGAGCCAAAGGTGGATGCTTAACCAACTGAGCCACCCAGATGCGCCAATCTCTGCTTTTCTTGATACTCTATAAGTTTTAAGAGAATATATTTTTCTAAACTTTAAAAATTAAACATATTCTAAATATATATTTTTAAAGTAATTATACATAAATTATTTGTCTAAATTATTTTAAATACACATTTTGTAACAATACATCATTCTAGGTCAAAACACAGATCTATATAATTTTTTTGATTGTGTAATTTTCCATAATATTTTAAAAACCTATTATTTTAAAAATCAAATAGTAATGGTCATTTAGATTTCTTCAGCATTTCCCTATTTTAAATCCTGCTAAGGTGAATACCTTTATACAGATGTCATTGCATGTATGCTAACGTGTGATTGTTCCCTTTGGAAAATTTGTGAGAAGCATGATTTCTGGAGTCTGTTGACTAAAGACTGTGCATTTCTGTGACTCGGGGTACATACCACCTTAGGACTCTGTAGACATGTTTCCCAGCTTGTACTCTTAACTACAGTGCTTGTCTGTACTCTGGTCAGTATCAACTTACTTTCCTGAAAAAGCCAAGAACAACAAAAATTTCAAGATACTCATGTGACACGAAGACTACAAACTATACGGAGGGGAACCAAACAAAAATGAACTTGGAACAGAAGGAAAGGGAGGAAAGGATGGCTGACTCTAAACGCTGTCATGGGAAAGTTAGATGAAGAATTTTGGAATATCTAGCCTGAAAAGAAGAATATTGGAGACCTTAAAAAAAAAAATCTATTGACAGCAGCTGTAATCTTAAAAACGAATTTTGTACTATTCTCTGTGGTTTCATAAAGTAGAACTAAGATAAGTAGATAGAATTTTGAGGGAGGGAGGTTTTAGTTGATTGTGAGAAGTAAAACTTAATCTGTCCAAAACTGGGATGGGCTGTTGCATGAAGAGATGTGGTCCCTGTCATTGGTCAGTCGCAGACCTGGGTCATTTCTGCATTGATGGGAGATAGCAGCAAAATGGTCTCTTAAGCTGCTTTTGAATACTGCGCTTCGGTTAACTCAGTGGGAGCTCGACCAGTGGTTTCTGTGCAACTGTTTATGGTTCCAGATAAAGTTCTTGGTACTTAAAAAACATTTTAGATCAACTTTTATTTTTCTCAGTTATAATTTTTTCTTGTTATGAAATGGAACATATATACAAAAAACATACAAAACATTGCATGTGCAATACAATGGAGGATTCTAAAAACCGACACCCATTAACCATCACCCAAGTCAAGACACAGTGTTCTCAGCCCTTCAAAAGCCTGCGCTGTGCCCTGCCCTGATCATCACTCACTTCTCTTTTGGGAGATAAGTGTTTGCTTTTCATGTAGTCTTGACTATGGTCCGTAAGTTATCAGCTGACTCCGGAAAAGTATATAAAAGTTACCACTCCCTTCCATCTTAATGTTTTTCTTAGGTATTCTGTTATACAGATGGTGCTTTTGCTGAAACAGTCAGCCAAAGGACCTTAAACATGGTAGGGTTTTTTAAGCTGTGACAGTAACTCATTGTATCCATTCATGGAAAATTAAAAAAAAACACAACTGACTTTTTTTTTCTACATTTCAAAGTAAGTATTTGATCACCAAAGGGAGGAATTGCTATTACTCCAAACATTGGAGTTACTGTTATTATTAATACTTTTTATAGGTTATCAGAAGATTGAGAGAAAGAGGAGAACCAATCAGACTATTCGGAGAAACTGATTATGATGCTTTTCAACGTTTAAGAAAAATAGAGATTCTCACACCAGAAGTTAACAAGGTAAGAAGTCAGAACAAAACTTGAGAAAGCTTACTGTACCACATAAACAAGAATAATATGGAGTTTGAGTAATTGCATTATTTTAGACAAAGATGGAAAAATAAAGTTGCCAGGTTATTGGCTGCTGAATGTAAGTTTTAAAAAATTTTTTTAAAAAGCACCTACCTTAAGCATACAGTTCAGCGCATTTTGACAAATCCACTCTGAGCATGTAACCACTGCCCTTAGGAAGATAATGTTTTCATCACACAGAAAAGTGTCCAGTGCCCCTTTTCAGCCAGTCCTATTCCTTCTCCTCAGTGCCTGCACAAACATCTTTTAAAATTCTGTCACGGTAGATTAATTTTGCTTGTTCTACATTTCATATAGATGAGAGTCATGAGAGTATGTCTGGCTTCTTATGCTGAGCGTATTTTTAAAGTTACTGTTTCTGCAGAAATCAGTAGTTTGTTCCTTTACATTGCTGGTGATAGTTGCCTGAGTATCCCAACCATTTGTTTCCAACTTTGGGCTGTTACGAATAACTCTGCTGTGAACATTCTTAAACAGGTCTGTTTTGGACCTATGTTACTTCTCTTTGGTAAATACGTTCTATCTCTTGGTAAATACCTGAAGTAGAATTGCTGAATAATAAGAGTAAATGTGTGCTTTAGTTTTTAAGAAATGGCAGGTGTTTTTAAATGTCATCAGTATTTGTTATTTTAAGTCTTTTAAATTGTAGCCGTTCTCTTGTACGTGTAGTAATATTTCATCGCGGTTCTGTTTACAGCCTCCCGTTAATGGTAATGAGCATATTTTCTAGACTTATTGCCCATATATTTCTCTGGGCAGTGTGTGTTAAAACCGTTAGTTCATGTTTTAATTTGGTAGTTTGCCCTTTTGTTTTTGAATTGTAGGAGTTCTTTGTATATTCTGAATACAAGTCCTTAGTCAGATGTACAGATATATGGTTTGTGACTATTTTCTGCTTGTCTTTGTCTTACCGGTTCTTTTCATGGTGTCTTTTGATGGGCAGATTTAAATTTTGATGAACTCCACTTTTTTATGGTCATTGCTTTTGATGTTTTTCTGAAGAAATATTTGCGTATCCCAAGGTTTTGAAAAGATACTCTTTATTTTCTCTAAAAGCTTAACAGTTATAGCTTTTAGGGCTTTGATCTGGTCTTATAGCTCAGCAGATGGTCTGTCTTAGTGAATATTCCATAGGCTCCTGAAAAAAATGTCTTTTATACATTGGGTAAATGTCAGTTACAGTGTTGTTTAGATCTTCTGTGGCTTTAATAACTTAACCTATTTGCTCTATCAATTACTGAGAGACAGGTGTGGTGATCTGTGGCTGTGTAACAAACCACTCCAAAACTGAGGAGCTTCCAACAATTTACTGTAAAATCTTTTTCAGTCCTCTGTGTCTAACAAACTGCACTGAAACTTAGTAACTTAAGATAATGTATTATTATCACTTACGGTTCTGTGGTTTGCATGGGGGTGAACTGGACAGTTTTTTTTTGCTTGGAGTCTCGTGTGTGATTGCAGTCAGATGTGGACTGTGGCCAACATCATCAAAGGCTTCCTTGGACTGGCCTTCCAACTGCATAATACTGTAGAGATTCATCTATGTAATAGTGTAGGTCAGAATTTCCTTCCTTTTCAAGGCTGAGTAATACTCTCTTGTATGTATGGATCCCATTTTTTTTTATCCATTCAGCTTCGATGGACATTTGAGTTGTTGCTACCTTTCAGCTATTGTGAATAATGCTGCTTTCGACATAGGTTTACAAATACCTGTTTGAGTCCCTGCTTTCACTTCTTTTATGTACACCCAAGATGCAGACTTGGTGGATCATACAGTCATTCTGTTTAGCTTCTTTCTTTTAAGCATATATGAATGGAAACGTTTGTCTCCTCTAATGTTCACAGCAATTTTTTGAAAAATTTTCAGTCCTGTTTAAATTCTTAGAGTTAGTGGTTTTTGTAATGCTTCATTTTTACCAACGTGTTTTTCTTTTCTATATCCTGAATTCCTTTCTTTATCAAAAGATAGTATTAAGATACTAAAGTGAACTATTGTTATGTGATTTAATTATTGTAATAGTCATGTTTCATTCCTTGAAAAGTTTTCTAGTTATTAATTTATTAAAACCTGTGGTATTTTAACCTTCTCAAGTTTGTCCCAGACACCAGAGCTTATTTGTAAATTTTTTAAAATTGAGGTATAATTGATATATTACATTAGTTTCAGATGTACAGCTTAGTTATTTGATATTAGTGTGTATTGTGAAATGATCCCCATAATAAGTGGAGTTAATATCTTTCACCATACATAGTTACAGATTTTTTTTGCTTGTGGTGAGGACTTTTAAGATCTACTCTTACAAGTTTTTAAGTACTCAATACTGTATTAATCGTGGTTACCGTGCTGTGCATTCCATCCCTGTGACTTATTTTATAATTGAAACAGACTATTTGAAGATGATAATGTGTGAATGCGTTCTAAAGCTCTCCATATTTATCCCTCCTGGCTACATCTTAGGTTTTTGAGGTCACATTTTAACATGTTTTTCTTGTGCATCCTTTAACTTATGATTGTAGTTACAGTTATTTTTACTACTTTTGTCTTTGTAAATGATTAATCTACTATCTTTACTATATATTTACCTATTCCAGTGAGATTTATACTTTCATATGTTATTACTAATTAGTCCCCTTTTCAGCTTAAAGAAGGCCCCTTAACATTGCTTTAGTGGAGATGAACTCATTTAGTTTTGCTTATCTGGGAGACGCTCTCTCCTCCAATTCTGAATGATGACTTTGTGAGGTAGAGTGTTCTTGGTTGGAAATTTTTCTTGCAGCACTTTGAATATATTATGCTCTACCCCCTTTTGTCCTGCAAAATTTCTGCTGAAAATTCTGCTGTGATAGTCTTAGGTACACAATAAATGGTTTTTCTTTTGCTGCTTTTAATATTCTCTCCTTGTCTTTACGTTTTGATTTTTTTTTTGTAACAACGTTTTGATATTTTAATTAGAATATGTCTTGGTGTGAATACATGTAAGTTTTTGAGGTGATTGCCTTTCACCTACCACAGCAGCACCATTTTACATTTCTAGTAATGAAGGGTTCCATTTCTCCACATCCTAGCCAACATATACTACTTACTTTTGATCACAACCATCCTGATGGATTTGAAGTGGTATCTTAGTGTGTGTGCTGTGTATGTGTTTTAAGATTTTTATTTATTTACGTGAGAGAGAGCATGAGCAGTAGGAAGGGGCAGAGGGAGAGGGAGAAGCAGACTCCCTGCTAATAAGCAGGGAGCCCAGTGCGGGGAAGGGGCGTTTCCTGTCAAAGCAGATGCTTAGGGCGCCTGGGTGGCTCAGTGGGTTAAAGCCTCTGCTTTCGGCTCAGGTCATGATCTCGGGGTCCTGGGATCAAGGCCCGCATCGGGCTCCCTGCTCAGCGTGGAGCCTGCTTCCCCCTCTCTCTCTCTGCCTGCCTCTCTGCCTCCTTGTGATCTCTCTCCCTCTGTGAAATAAATAAATAAAATCTTTAAAAAAAAAAAAAAAGCAGATGCTTAAATGGCTGAGCCACCCAAGTGTCCCCTTATTGTGGTTTTGGTTTGCATTTCCCTAATGACCAGTGATGTTAGACATCTTTTTGTTTGCTTATTGGCCATTTATGTGTGGTCTTCTATTCAACCTTTGCCCATATTTAGTGTTTTTTGTTGTTATGTTGGAGCAGTTCTTTATATATTCTGGATATCAGTCATTATCAGATTAGTGACTTGCAAATGTTTCTCTCATTCCACTGGTTATCTTGTTGATAGTGTCTTTGCAGAAAAGTTTTAAATTTTTTAATTTTGATGAAGTCCAGCTTGTACCTATTTTGTTCTTTTGTTTTTTGGAGTGGTTTTTGTTTTGTTTTGTTTTGTTTTGTTTTGCCTGTGCCTTTGGTGTTGTATCCAAGAAATGATTGCCAAATCCAGTATCATGAAGCTCTTCCCATGTGTTGTCCTCTGGGAGTTTTATAGATTGAGCTCTTAAGTGTACATCTTAGATCCATTTTGAGTTAGTTTCTGTGTGGGGTGTAAGGTATGGGTCCAGCTTTGAGGCTTCTTCTGTTTTTATCAAATAAATGGTCACAAGCTGGATGTGAATAGAATGTGGAATTTGTTGGTTTATTAGAAACTGGTGAAAGCCTAGAATATAGATAAGACACTAGTTTCGTACTATTTACGTTGCTGAATGTGAAGGAAATTCAGAGTAGTTGCAGTGAGGTTAGACATTTTAAGTAAACTGGAAAAATGGGTTGAGGGCTCGAGTGGAGACCTGGTCACTTGTGCTAGACCTCATTAGAAAATCTCAGCATCTGTGAATATTCTCATTTGGATTTGTCACATGAATGTTTTATTTTTCTGACCAGAGTAGCTTTGTGCATACATTCTTTTAAATTGAAATATGTTCATTATAATTAACTCTGACTGGACAATGATGATACCTGTGTAATAAATTCAAATCTTATTTGAGTCTCAAGTTTTACTAAGCTCTTAACTCCTGTGGAGGAAAAAAATGAATTGAACTTACTAGTCGTGAAGAATCAAAAGGGAAACATGAGTGAAATTCCATAGTATGTGTAATTTTTCACCTTTCTCAGGGATTGAGGAATGATCTGAAAGCAGCTTTGGATAAGATCGACCAGCAGTACCTCAATGAACTTGTGGGTGGTCAGGAACCTGGAGAGGAAGACACACAGAATGATTTGAAAGTTCATGAAGAAAACACCACAATTGAAGAGTTAGAGGTAATATCTACACCCACCTGATCTCATTTCCCCATCACATCCTTCATTTCCTGAGGCAGATGCTTGAGTTGATCAGATTGTTCAATTCAGAGCACACTACTATGGGCTGTGGTCATTACAAGGTCCTTTTTTTTTTTTTTTTAATTTCTTGCTTTTATTTATTCACTCCCTCTTTCCTCATTCTCCACTCACATTACCTTACTTCCTGCCTTCAGAAGTAATCATTCTGATATATTTGATGTGCATCCTCTTATTTGTTGGTAGTCTTTGTAAAAAGAGTAGTATTTCGTATACTTGTGTTTTTAATACACATTAATGATGCTATACTGTGAAATTTTTTTTTATGTTTCTTTGTTCCACTTGGAACTATATTTAAGATCCTTCCTCGATGCTTTATGTATATCTGAACCTTTGATTTTAACTGCTGCATTGCATTTTATACTTTATGGCATTCACTGCCTTTTACTTTGTGTTCTCTTGTAATGAGAGCTGGATTGCTCCCAGCTCCCTATTACTACAAACAGCTTTGTGATGAATAGTCTTGTACATAACCCCTGTGGACTCAGAAGCAGGATAGCTGGATTTATATATGTGTATCTTGTCCAAGTACTGTCATGTTCCTCTCTGCAATGGCTTCACCAGTTTATACCCCCATCAGAAGTGTGTGCGTGCTTTTTATTCCCACAGCACTGCCCACACTTGGCAGTATCTTGCTTTTTAATTTTTGCCAGTGTGTTGAACGTGGAGTGATACATGTAATCCTAATTAAAAAGCCATGTCGTATTATCTAAATATCTTGCTCAAGCAGAAATTATGGCTTAGTTGAAAGCTTCTTTTGCTTAATAAACAGAAAGTTATTTTTCTGTTTCTTTTCATTCCTGGCTGCACTCTTTGTGAGATCATAGTCGTTTTAATTGTGGCCCTCATCCCACCCCACAGCACCTCTCTGTAGACCCTAAATTTGACAGAAATAGTGTGAGCAAACATTTCTGGCTTTTTTTCTTCAATAGCTTTATTGAGATACTCACTTTACAACTTACCCATTTAAAATGTACAGTTCACTGGTTTTTAGTATATTCACAGGTTGTTGCAACCATCATCACGACCTAATTCTAGAACATTTCTGTTCTCTTAAAAAGAAATCTATCCATTAGTTCCCGGAGGGCCCCCCCCCACCTTTTTTCTATCTTTTGATTGATAAAAGATACCTTGCTGTCTATATTTCAATGACAAGTCTGTTTTCTTTTTTAACTTACCTAGAAATTCCTTTGAGATTTTTAAAAAAAGAAATTAGTATATATAATAAATATCCATGTTCATACTGGTGTTGAAAACATCTATTCAGCTGCTGGTCTTTACTAATGAACAGAAGCATTGTTTTTTTGCAGGCATTGGGAGAGTCTTTAGGAAAAGGCGATGATCATAAGGATATGGACATCATTACCAAGTTCCTTAAGGTATGTGCTTTTAGGCCTAGGAAAGGACATTTGAGTTGGTTAAAAACTGTTTAATTTTTGGGTTATTTAAGGGTTAAGGACTGGAAAGGGAATCCCTCAATAAACATGTTTTGCGTGTACACGGTTTATGATATTGCTGTGCACTGGGATTTGGAGGTTAATCAAAGGAGACGTATATTTACTTCACTGCAGCACTTTAAAACTGACTTGTCAATGTAAACACACAGAAAAGAATCCTAGCAGTGGAATGAACAAGAAGTTGGGGGAGTTTAAAATTTTTAAAAAACATTCCAGGAGGGAGTGCAATGAGGGGAGTGTTCCAGAAGCTTTTATGGGTGGTGATGACAGTAAGGAGAGGAAGGAGGTGGGAAGACCTTGGCAGTGAAAAAAAGCAAACCCATCAGCAACCTTTCAGAGACTGTTCATTTTCTCAGTTCTACAGATAGTTGCGTGTTCCTGCTGTGATGAGCTCAATCCATCTTTCTCCTCAGCATTTCTTGTTTCACTGGTTTAGGTAGAGTGTGTGCAAATGCCGGATTCATTTTAGCATTTATTCACAAACTATTTGTGTCTAGGCCAAGCAATTAAAATGCAAGAAGTGCTTTTACTTGTATTAGCAGTTTAAATACAACATATTAGTCATTGAGATTCTCAGTCTATTGAGGATATGGCATGGAATTAGATAGGCTTGGGAACTAGTGTGAACTAGAATTTTCCTCTCTGAGTGACAGCCTCTCCATATAGAGGCTACCCATAGGTAATGCCATTGGGGGGATATGTCCTCCGCCACCTTCCCTGTGTACCTGCCTCTAGGAACTGTGTTCTTGATGCATTTGAACCCAAGTGGCCCCAGGGTGGCTTTCCAGGGCTGGTGGAGGGGGTATAGTTTCTTTATTTCTATTCTTTGTTTCCCTTCTTTCTCCTTTAGTCACGTGCTTTAGTGGGAATATTTAAATCATCGTCTGTCTCTACTACCAAAAGCAGAAAGTCCAAATAGAGGCGTACCCCATTTTATAGTGCTTGGTTTTATTGTGCTTTGCAGATAATGTGGTTTTCTTTGGTGGTTTTGCTGTTGTTGGTTTTGGTTGGTTGGTTTGTTTGTTTTTTAACAAATGGATGGTTTCTGGCAGCCATATGTGGAACAAGTGTATTGGCATTGTTTTTCCAATAGCATTTGTTCACCTTGTATCTCTGTCACATTTTGGTGATTTTTATAATGTTTCAAACTATTTCATTGTTATATTTGTCATGGTTAGTTGTGATCAGTGATTAGGACATGAAAGCTCAGATGATGATTAGCGTGTTTTAGCAATAAAGTATTTTTTAAGGGAGGTGGGGAAAAGGAGGAGAGAGAATCTCAAGCAGGCTCCATGCTCAGTGCAGAGCCCGACACAGGGGCCCATTCTCAATCTCATGACTGAGAATAGACCTGAGCTGAAATCAGGAGTCGTTTGCCACCCAGGTGCCCCAGCGATAAAGTATTCTTTAATTAACGTATATACATTGTTTTTTTTTTTCTTAGACACAGTGTTGTCATACACTTAAAAGACTATGTTATAGTGTAAACATTACTTTTATTTGCATTAGGAAACTAAAAAATTCATTTGATTCACTTTATTGTGATACTTGTCTTATTAATGCGGTGGTGTGGAACCAATCCCGCAGTGTCCGTGGAGTGTGCCTGTATCACAGCAACATACTTGGAAGATTGAGTATTACAGCACATATAGTATTATGGCAAATAAGTCTAGGTGGGTTGAATTTTAGTAGAAATATTAGTAAAAGTTTATTTCTGTCAAAGTTACCTATGAAATTGGAATTTTGATAGTTGTTAGCGGGAAATTGATGATCTTTGAGTTAGGAATGAATACACACACACACACACACACACACACACACACAGAATAGGGAAGTTTGTGACTTGCCAAAGGCACTACAAAACATACATGTCATATGTGACAAAGTGAGCTCAAATAGTTCATTAATTAAATATTGATGCTTTTTTAAGTAGAAAAAAATTTACGGCTAATATTCAGTGTGTTAGAGAACTTTTAAACCTTTTGAACCACTGGGTGGCATCGTAGTCTAAATTTACCCATTCTCTCAACAGTTTCTTCTTGGTGTTTGGGCTAAAGAATTGAATGCTAGAGAAGATTACGTGAAGCGCAGTGTGCAGGGCAAACTGAACAGTGCTACTCAAAAACAGACCGAGTCCTATCTCAGACCCCTTTTCAGAAAGCTACGGAAAAGGGTAAGGTTCCTTGAAAAATGCTTTTATATAACTAATGTTTTAAAAAACAGAATATCTAAAGTTAGAATAAATGGCAGTCTGTAATTATACACAGTAGCTTCAATAAATACACTTTTTTTTTCCTTTTCCAGAATCTTCCGGCTGATATTAAAGAATCCATAACAGATATTATTAAATTCATGTTGCAGAGAGAATATGTAAAGGTACATTACCATGCTGTGCATTAATATAATAATTATGAGGTTATCTAGGTTGTGTATGCATAATACGTTCATTTGGTGTGGGAGTATTTTACATAGGAGCTTTAAAAATAAATGTGAAATGAATTAGTAGTAAAAAAAAAAACAAAGCCTTTTATTTTCTAATTCATTGTCAGCTTTATTAGGCATCGATAATAAACTTTCCTGACCACATTGGTTTTTTTAGTCCTTTTTAAGATAGCTGTAAAGATTCTTCAGAGCATGAACTGGATATAGGCAATATTCATTTCATGAACGGGATTGGATTTCCAAGATTGTTCAAGATTATGGCTTGGAACAAATTTTCCCATAGAAACAATGTTATGTAGATTAGTTTCCCAGGCCAGCTATAAAAGCCTGCTTAATCTGTAATATAGCTAAACTATTGTACTAACGATACAATGGAATTTAAGCACCCTTTATACTTGTATGAGAAAATGTAAGTAAGGCTGCCAAAATTCATCCCTCCCATTTCAGAACAGGAACAATAGCAGACCCTTGTTAGGGAAGACTTTTCCCCTTGCCCCAGTATCTTTGCTTCTAAGTGGGCTCTAGGAGGCGCTGGCAGGGGAAAGAGCTCCCTGTGGCCCAGCACTCCTGAAGTGGAGTTCAGGAAGGGGAGTGGGAGGCTGTCACTTGGTGCAGGGAATGTAAAGAGAATGGCCTGCTGTACCAGTAGTGGGGATTGGAAACGTGCCCCTGTATCTGGCCCATCAGCAGAGTCTGAAGAGGGAAGCTTCTAGTGATAATGCCTCTCAAGAGTGAGGAGGAGGGAGTTTCAGCACAACAGGTCCGCTGACCATTCCAGAGCCATAGGTGGGGCTCTGGCAGAAAAGTGGGGAATGCCAGGGCTTATTTCTGCACTTGTAGTATCTGCAGTAAACAGAGGGTTGGCTAGCACGCTTCCCGGCTGGAACCTTGTAGTAATGAGGCGAACGTAGTGTTTTTACTCCCTCTGAGAGCCAGTTTGTTTTATCCAAGGAAATGTTTTTGTTTTGTGCCTATGAATTTTATTCCTGGATAGTTTCTATTAGTTGCATGGTACTTAGTAAGGAAGTTGCCTTGGAAGGGATGGATAAGGTCACCATCGCCGCAGAAAAAAATCAAATCACTTGCCTGCTAGTGAGCATGCCTTCCCTCTTAATACTTTTTCCATTTTTATATTTGAGAAGTAGGTAAAAGTTTATTTTGTGTAAACTGCAGAAGAACCAAGAAACTTTAATAACCTACTTGGACAGCTTTCTTTAGAAATTTGGGGAGACTCTTGGCAATTTTTTCAGTTAGTAATATCCAGTATGGAAATGGACACAAGTCAGAATCTGTGATAAAAGTGTATAGCATGCTCTTAAAAATTAAGCTTTTTAAAACTGAGTAGAGCAAATTCAAATTTGTCTTCAGGGTAGGAAATGATCTTCTAGTTAGCCTATTTGTAGTACCTGATTTTTAAAATCAGCTCTGCATATCAATCACATAAGTATTTGGTTTTTAAAAATAAAATCTCTTCAAAACCTGGCTATATGAGCTTCTCTGAAACAATGGGGGTCTTTCAGAATTTACTTGATTTCTATTTTATTCTCCTTTTTTTCCCTCCAAGGTAGCCAGGCTTGGTTTAGAAAAAGCCATTTGTCTTCATTGGTTTCTGTCTTTACATTTTGTAGCTTTTATTTTAAGGTTCTTGGCAGGTGGGAGGTGTAGAGGGCCAAAGTGAAGCGATCTCATCCTGTAACTATTCGACCCGAGGGCTAGTATTTAATCTCTGTTTACACATCTGCTGTGGACCCTGTGTGATAGTCCCAGCTCACAGAGCCCCCCCCTGCTTTCAAGGGCCTGCACTGCTATGCGCACAGCGGATGTAGTTGCAGGTTGGATTCTGAAAAACCAGTTAGCCTCCATCTTCTCCATGTGACCACCTGTAAAGAAGCCTGGGTCTAGAGGAGACCCAAACTAGAGTTTCTGTCAGTGTATCAAATTACCTACCTGGTAATTCCGGATCTGAAATGTATTAATTGCCAGTGCACAAAGGTTGCAAAGGAATGTTTGTTTGTCTTTTTACTCACAGGATTAGCTTTGGTTTCTGGCTTTCCATGGACATTTGTGGTCCTGGGCAGGGCAGTCCTGACACCTCATATTTTAATTTCTTTTGTTTGCATAATGGAAATGGTAATACGTTCAACATGCTCAAGAGATGGTTGAAAATTATGCCATAAGGGGCTGTGAAATACTTCACAAATTGGGACCAACACAGTAGTTTTGTTTTTCTGATCTCTTGAATTTTCTTTTTAGGCTAATGATGCTTATCTTCAGATGGCCATTGGAAATGCCCCTTGGCCCATAGGAGTCACCATGGTTGGTATCCATGCCAGAACTGGCAGAGAAAAGATTTTTTCTAAGCATGTTGCACATGTTTTAAATGATGAAACACAGCGGAAATACATTCAGGTAAGCAATTGGGAGGGAAAGAAGTTGCTCCGGAGGTTAACGTTCTGCAATTCCCAAACTTGTCAGTTTTTGAGAGCAGGAGAACAATTGTAGCAAATTGGATACAGTATGATAGGACACAAATCCACTTTTTGTAAGTACTTGTGCTTAAGATCTTTTCACAGAATAAAAGAGAAACCTTGTAAGTTTCATATATGACGCAAGACAGGGTGAGATGTTGTGCTTTAATTCCCTCAGTGTTGAAATAATGCTATTTCATTTGGCTTTGGGAGTTTGGTAAAGAAGGACAAATTTAGACTGTTTAGCAGTAAATCTCACTTTGTCATTTTCCAGACTGATTTAGCATCTACTGGGCAAAAAATGAGTAGTGGAACTCTGGCTTTAATGAATAATTATTTTTCAGTAACATTTTATGACACTTCTTGACACAAACAGGGATAAAGGGTTAATAGTTTATTTTCTTACAGTCCTCTGTGCCTCACATACGCTTGTTTGCATTGTTGTTGGGTAAAACTTTTCTCCTTAGTGGGGGAAAAAAGTCAGCTGTTATGCCACTATTGCCAAACTGTCAAAAATCCCAGATTGTGTCTGTATAATGACTTGTGCCGGATGTTAATTCTAAAGTTTGAAGATGATACTCAGGAAGTTTACTTAAAATGTAAAATTTGCTTAGAATGCATAACATGCTTTCAGATTTTGTGCCAGAGAGCAATTATTACCATATTCATGAATTATCTTGTTGTGTGATTTCAATTCCAAGTGCTGAAGATTAACTTGTTGTCATGCTTTATGCCTTATTCATATATATTAGCATTTTCAAATAGTTCAACCTGACTTCCTAATATGAATTATAGAATTTATAAAGTTCAGATATACTTGTTGAAATTCAAAGACCTTTCTGTTTTTTAATAACCACCAGTGTCTGTATTGAAGGCAAAAAGTTTTTATATTGGTGGGGGAAGGGGAAGGTCGTTTGGCTTTAACAATAGAAAACAGTTTCCGATGATTAAATTCGCTAATTGTGTTCAACTGTACCATGGCCAAAGCCAGAGTGTGTGTAAAAGTTCGTATAATAACATAAATTGTCTCAGAGACAGCTTTTTGTTTTTCAACAATGGCATGACTTCCACTTCTCCACAAACTGATTTTCTTCCTACAAATATATCTAACATTTTTAAAGATTTCTGGTTTATTTTTGAAAGCTATATGACTTACTCTTCCATTGGTCTTCTTTTTCAACTCTTTACTTCCCGTTTAAAAAACATTCTTCTTTTTTCCCCAAGACGATTAGGGAAAATTGGTAAATATACTGAACTTTAGGAAGGTGTTTGACCTAAACCCAGTACTTTTCTTGTGGACAGATGTTGATATAATACAGTCAGGTAGACTCATAGCTGGTTGAGTGCTGGATGCTTCAGAGGACTCAGTAATGGATCCGTGACTATTTGGGTGGATGCTAGTGAGATGTCATGGGGTTCTTAGTCACCTCAGTCCTGTCCTGTTAAAATATTTCAATGACTGATTTGGTTGACTCTATCTATAGAGAGGTTAATTTATCAGATTTACAGACAATAAGGGTAGGATGTGTGTTAAGGTGGAAAAGGACCTTGGCATTCCAGCAGTTCTTGACAGACTGAAGCAAAAAACAGATTCTAAAAATATAATATGTAGCAAAGATAACCATAAAAAAAATTTGGATCCAGCGACCTGGTTGCTTGAATATACAGTCTGAGCAGTGTATATATAGGAAAGGATTAGGGAATTTTGTAGGCTATACATGCAGTAAACTTAAGAGTATGATATGGCTGCTACAGAATCTAATGGTAGCTTATGCTACATTATTAGACATAAATAATTTAGTTGTAGGTTCCACAAGGCAAGAACATAGTTCACTGTTACATACCCAGAGTCTAGAACAGTACCTTACTCAGTGGTGGGTGCTCAGTAAATATTTGGTGATGGAATGAATATTGCATAGGACAAGAAATGTGAAAGTCTTGTTACTTTTGTAGTTCTTGAAGGAAAGGAGACTGTTGGTGGGGATCTGAGCAAGAGAGCTATAGATAATGGTGGAACTTTCTGGCACAAAAGGGAGTAAACTTGTCCTGTAGTTAAGGACCAATTGAGGTATAGGAAGGAAGACAGATTTTTTTTAATCAGTGCAAGAAAACAGTAGTTTTCTTTTTATTAAACTTTTATTTTTAGAATAATTACAGATAGACTCACAAGAGGTTGCAAAAATAGGACAAAGAAGCTTTTCAACAGAAGTGCCCTGAGACAGGAGTAGGACTACTGGGGGTATGTGAGGGAGATCCCTGCCAACTTATGTTTGCAAGCGTCAGGTTAATTATTGCCCTTTTTGTTCCTTGGATATCTTTGGTTCTGCTCTGCCATTTTTCCTTGAAGCCATTGCTTAAACCTAAGGTTGCAAGCTCACATGCCCCTGACAGTCAGTAGTAAGTGAGCTGAGTGTGTAAGAAGCACTTGAGCCTCTGTCTTTTTGTTTTCTTTTCATATAGGCAGAATCGAAGCAGTATTTCATTTTGTCTCAAGTCCGTCGTAACAGGACAGTGGAGGCTAGTGAGGCGTCAGCTATTGTGTAACCCTTGCTGGTGCTGGAGTCACTTCAGCTTCTTGTTCCCTTGGAGGGATAATAGTGTTGCTCCATTTTCCTTTTTTTTTTTTTTTAAATGTGCCAAATATCTTAATTAAAAAAAAAAACAATGAATGGTTCTATTTTTAAAATAGTGTCACCAAATTAAATTAGCATTGTGTAAGGACAAATAAAATGCTGATTTTTGATGTCGGTGGTGCTAATCAGCTCAAGGCCAAAAAACACTGCCATCTCTACGTGAGAGTTTTATGAAATTCTTGATGGCGATGAACGGAGTAATTTGCTAAGCTGTCTTTGAGTCTCCCTCCTGTTCCTTTGGTGTTTAGGTGAGGTGGATTTGGACTATCCTTAGAAAAGGAACACTTCAAGTATATTATTTGAAGGTAAGTTTGGGGTTGACAAACTTTGATCAGAGAAAATACTTGAGGCTTTGTATTTCCCAGGTGTCTGTTGCACCTCTTGGACCCCACAGGATAGGTGCAAAAGCAGCTGGTGGCTGCATTCCAGCAATATTGCGTTTAGGAAAGAAGCAGGTGGCCTGTGGATCCTAGTTTGCTGACCTCCAGTACCTGCCTGACCCATACATTTTTTACCTTAAGATACTAGTGGAGTAGGTAATAATGGAAATTCTTCAATAGGGTAGCTATTTCTTATTAAATTGAGGTACAATAAACCTCTAAAAGGCAGTGAGTGTGTGAGGTGTACTCATCTTCATTGTACAGCTCAGTGATTCTCGTGCGTAATAATTTATCAAGACAGAAAACAACATCTAAATACAGAATGTTTCTGACAGCACCCTAGAAGTTTGTTCATGCCTTTTCCCAGCCCAAGTCCTCCTGCCATCAAAAATAACCACTCTTCTGACTTGTGTTACTATAGGTTAATTTTGCCTGTTTTTGGACCATCATTTAATGGAATCTTGGATGTATGGAATAAATTATTATTTTATTTAGAAATCCTGGTGAGAAATATCTGTGTTAGGAAATAATGGTTGAAAATAATTCAAGGGGCTATTTTATTATACCATGATTTCATCTTTGGGTTTTATGTAAACTCCTATAGAATTTAAACTGTGAAAGTTGTTTGAAGTGTTCTCTTGCTCACAAAAATTAAACACACCACAGGGAGGGTTTTTTCACCATGCAGATCAAAGAAAAGTTGTATAGTTTATTAGCTAGCCTCAAATCTGGGGTTAGATTTAAATTGATGTTAGTAACTTCAGGAACTTTGTTTGCCAAATACAGATGTAACCTTTGGCCCAGATTTGGGTAAAGCTTCTTTTATACAGATTTTGTAGTAAGCTCTTGGTATTGAGAGACTTTATAATTGAGTCACTTAAAAACATCTCTTGAAAAGATTCACATCTTGGGCATTCTTTACTTGTCTGTCAAGACGAGAAGAAGGAAGAGCTAAAATGCACATCAGGTGGCTGTTTGCTTGGCAGGTCACTCTCCACTCTTCCTTCACCTTGTCCTGTGCCCCCAGAAACCTGGATTTGATGAACGTTGACAGGCTCCCTTACTTTTTTGGTTTCCGATAGGGGTAGGCAGTGACAGGGACGGGAAGGTATTTTGTAGGTGGGAGAAGCACAGGTTTGGGGCATTTATTTCCCTGCCTTCCTCCCTGTGGGGTCACTGAGGGTTGATGGCGCCTCCTACCCAAGGCCATAGCTTCTCCCAGATGGCCATCTCCATATAGTTACCTTCTCTGAGCTTCGGTTAACTACCCCCTTTCCTGGCCTCTCAGAGCACAGGCTGGCTACCGCTTCCCAGTATTGCTAGTTCCAGGGTACTGTATTGTCTCCTCTTGGACCCGAGTCCTGCCCGTCCCGTGCCTTGGTAAAGTTCTCGGAATTACTACCACTGAATTTTCGAGTTTGAGTGTGCTTTTCGTTTCCTGCTGATAATGTCCCTGATATATCTAGATTAATTGATCTGTGTACTGTGTTAAAACATATTTCTCCCCTTAATCACATCCCCTTAATCACAATTCAGGGGATTAGGTGATTAAGGAGTAATATTCATTTTGAATAATTTTTCTTAGAGTCGCACTATTATAAAAGGCAAATGTCCTGTAACAATCTGCTCTGACAAGTTGTTTTCAGTAATCCAGGTTAGTAAATTCCCTAGTAAAGACATCACTCCTACATTTTCTGTTAGTTATTTCAATCCGTATTTCAGGTTTTGGCATATTTACTAGCATTTGCCAGATGCATTTGTTCATGGAACATTTGTAAATTTATAATATATTCATGTATTACCCAAAATGATAAAACAGACACTTTAGTCACTGTACTGAGTGGTCACAACTTGATCAATATGTTGAATAGACAGTCTCATGGTTAGCTGGTAAACATTCCCTAAGCGTCAAAGTATATGTCACACTTGTGGGTCATGTGGCTTCATGCTACCTCCTGGCATTCTTGGTTATGCTTCACCATTTCTTAAAGGCAGGTTATTGTATGATAACATACTGTTTACCCATTTAATACTTTATGCCATACTAAATTTTTAGAGAAAAATACTGCTAGCACTTACCGACCACATACATCACCTTCTAAGATTATAGAATACCAGTGTTCAGTGGAAACACATTTTGGGGAATGCTGATCTAAGCATGTTTCCTTTTCAGCTGGCAGCTGAACTGATAGCAAACAGACTTTTAACTTAGGGTACTAAATCTTCTATTTCTCAACTACATGCTTGAGAAATAGATCACCCTGCACTGGGAAAGCCTGGTAATCAAATAAAGGAAATCTTCCCCCAGGTGGGTCATTTAGTAAAAATTTTTATCTAACTTAGCTCAGCAGGCAAGTGCTGTTTTCAAAATGGAATTCTCACTTGTGATTGTACTTTACTTTCTGTGAAATGATGAGCCTGTGAGCTAGAAATGCTTTTTCTCTTAAAGAAGCATTCAGACAAGTGAAAAATGAGTGCAGCTCTGCTTCTTACCGTAAACCAGAGAGGCAGACTGAGTCCCAAGTTACCTGTTTTGTGTAAGTGTCCATTAAGTTCTACAGATACTGAAAATTTTTACACTTGATACTTGCAGTGGGACTTTTCATCATCCCAAGTAGCGAGATCCAGTTAAGTTATTTAAAAGGCTAGAGTGAATTATTTAGATGAAAGCAATTTTAATGATCTTGTGTGAAAAGAATTCCTGTGGACAGTTTTTGAAGGTTTGGCCTTTTTATGCGTAAGTATGGGTGTGTGTCGAAATTGTAGAAATTAACTTTTCATTATTAAGTACACGTTTTTTGAATATTCTATTTCAGGTCAAGTAAGTATTCCTTCAGTCCAGAGTCAGGATTAATTCTTAAGTGTCTCATGTTATTTCATTCCTTTATTTGAACTTTGGCAGCTCATTGACAGAATTTTAAATAGCTAGGTAGAAAATGTCACTCAGCTAAAATCTTACTCTTCACATTCTTGGATTGTATCTCTAGACGGATCTGTGCTTTCATTTTCAGGACTTTGTTCTTATAGTGTAGACTAGTGACAGGGACAGAAATAATTGATGTGATGAAATGTCTTTGTACTTCAGTACAAAGATTACTTGAGAACAATAACAAAATCTTCCTTTAAGTCCTAGTAACTAATGAGAATTTATAAATGAAAAGGCAGGTCTAGCTAAAGAATTATGATTGTAGTTGGTTTGGTTTTAAAAGTTATTGTTTTCTGCAATAATTAAAAAAAACTGGTAATTTTTTAGTGGCTGCAGGTTGATATTATGGTTCATTGATTTTTATCTGGGTATAAACTACTTTGATTATGCAGAATTTGTATCCTGTATCATGTGCTATAATTTACCAAACTGTATCTGTATTTGATATTTTTATACTTTGTGTAGAATATTCTGTAACACTTTCAATTAGATTTTTGGAAAATTGTGAAAATACACAAAATTTACCATGTTCATCACTTTTAAGTGTACAGTTCATCAATTAGACTTTCATTTAAATGCAGATATTTTTCTAGGAACATACTGATGAAAAAATAGTTTGGTTAAATTTGTGTGGGGAGGAGTCATTAAGAAGCCATTAATGTAAACTAGAATCTGGAGGAATCAAGATGTGGGGTTGTTCAGCACTTCTAAAAGGCCAGACTGTGGGAGGCAAATGCAAATGAGAATTAGGATGAGTAGACCAGAGTTCCTTCTCCCTTACCCAAGTGGGCCGGCCCTCCTGCCCTTCTCTAGTAGAAAGCTAGTTAACTTCCTGAGGGGTCTGTACTGTTCAGGAAGGGTGACATGCTGTAATGAAAAGAGGAAACTTAACTGAGAGCCTGTGTATTGACAGATGAGCCCTGTAGTTCTTATTCTCCCTTGATTCCTGTGATGCTGAAGCTGGACTTTTACCGATTCTTCTCTGTGAACTGACTCAAGAGAAAATATCGGTAGTTATTAACATTCAGTATTCCTCCAATGAAAAAAAACTAGTTTGCTGCCATTTTGTCCCCAAATAAAGCTCCATTGACAGGCCCTGCCCATTCAGGGAGTTTCCCTTAGCTCTTCAGTGCCTTACTCGTAAATATGAATGTTCACCTAGGATCATCAGACCTTTAGAGAAAGTTTACAATGTGAAAGAGACCAAAATAAACCCTAGAAAAAAAGGAATTCAGAGAAAGAAGGAACAGGAAAAAAAAAAAAAGCAAAAACCCTTCAATTACAAGCTTGCTTAATATCCTTAGCTAAGGTTGTAACCATGAAATAAGAACACTATGCCACAAAGAGAAGTCAGAGAATCAAAATTAGCTCTTGGAAATCAAACATTATAACAGAAATTCAAGAGTTAAAAGAGTTAGAAGGATAAGAGAACGAGGGAGTCAGTGTAGAAGATCTGCACTATTCAGATTCCAGGAAAAGTTGAACAGAGAAATTAAAGGGTAGGAAATAAAGGCTAATGCAGAAAAACTTCCCAGAGCTGAAAGATATGAGTGTCTAGAATGAAAAGAGCTCACTGAATACATAACAAATGGACAGGAAAGCTCTCACATTAAGAGCTAATATAATGAAATACTGGAAGGCCAAAAATTAAAAAAAAAGGACTTGAAATGCTTCCAGAGAAAAGAAACAAGTCATTTACAGGGACTCAGGAATTCAAATGCCATTGTACGTCTCATTAACAGTTCTGGAAGCTGGGAGAGACAGTGGGGGAGAGTACCCACCCGTGTCATAGCAAGGAAAATAATTTTCAACTCAATTATATTCTTCTTTGAACTATCAGTTAAGTGTGAATATAGTCTAAAGATGTTTTCAGACGAATCTCAAAATATCTTCAGAATGTGACCTCTCGCATATCCTTCTCCGGAATCATCATTAACATTTATATAGTGCTCACTGTGTGCTTCATTTCACTTCAGTACTTTAGGGCAACAGTATGAGGTTGATGGTATAATTCCTCTGTTTTACAAGTGGAGAAACTGAGCTATGGAGAAGTTCCCAGGGTTACACAGCTAGGAAGTGGTGGAATGAGGATTTGAACCTGGGTAATCCTAAATCCACTGTGTTAGATTGCCTCTACTTGAGGTTTTGCTCCCTCCACCACAGTGATGGAGGGAAACAGAAAAGATCCAGGAAACAAGATCCAGCACAGGAGTGGGTCAGAAGGAACTGCCGGGTTGGAGGTGAAGGGATGCTCTAGGATAGTAGCAGTACAAAGAGATCTGGAATTCATTTGTTCTAGACTGGAACACTTAGAGGGCTCCAGGAGAAAAAGGGAACAGATACATTACCTGTTACATTTGGCCATATTGAATGTAGTCTACTGGTAGAAAGTGAATTGCTGGTATCTCCATAAATAAAAAGAGAAAAATATGAAAGGAGATATCATCATAATATACCATGTGGCTCTGCTTTGAATAATATTTGTGTAGACTGTATGCAGTAAATCCTGAATGTTGCCTTCACTAGGAATTATGACTGGGGAGAATGGGGAAGAGAACTGCGTTTAGGTGTGTGTGCGCCTGTGAAGGGCCAGTGGGTGTTGTGTAAGAGGATTTAATCTCAGCTTTCACAGTAAGTCAGTACAGACTATTTTGAGACAGAAGAAAAATCAGGCACTATCAACATCAGTAAATACCATAAGAAACGTGAGATTTAAAATGGTTACCTCTGGGGTGCTAGCATTAGGGAGTGGAAAGGGTGAGGCAGAGGACTGCTATATTTAAGAAGTATGCGAGTTCAGGAAAATAATTATGTGTATACTGAACATGTCATTATTTTTCTGTCTCAGCCCATAACCTATGTGTCGGCAAACCTTGTGGTTCTGTGTGCAGAGTCTATCTGTGTTCTGGCCCCTTCTCAACACTATCACTCCTGCCCCCTGGGCTCAGCCACTGACCTCTCTTACCTGGATTACTACAGTGTCTCCTGTCTGGACTCTGAACGTATACCCTTGTTCTTTTTTTTTTTTTTTTTTTTAAGATTTTTTTTTTAAGTAATTTCTATACCCAACGTGGGCCTTGAACTTAGAACCCTGAGATCAGTTTGCAAGCTCTACTGACTGAGCCAGCCAGGTGCCCCATATCCTTGCCCCTCCAGTGTCTGCCCAGAGCGATGGAGTTTAAACTATGAAACAGATTATGATTCGCTCTCTCTCAGAGCTCTGCAGTGGTTTCCTAGTTCACTTGGAATAAAAGCTCAAATGCCCTTCTGGCCACTTCCCATATCCACACATACCCGTTCCCTGCTGTATTTTTCTCCATCACATTTATCATCTAATATTATGTGTTTTACATACTCCTTTTGTTTCTTGGCTGTGTTCCCTCATTAGAATATAATCTCAATGAGTGTGGGGATTTTTGTCTGCTTTATTCCTTGTATTCTCAGCCTCAAACAGTGCTTGGCACACTGTAGCCCTTGAATAAAGATTTCTTAAATAAATGTACTGCTTTCATGGGAAAAAATTGCATTTAAAAATGGCACCAGTTTTTAAGAAGCTATTTGCAATAAGCTAAGCTAAGCAGTTTGTTGTCTTACTGGTTTAAGCATCCTCAGGCAGTTGGAAATGGAAATCCCAAGGGATCTAATTGAAAAGATTTGTTTCCATTTGGAAAATAACCATATGCTATCCTGACATTACACCCCTTGAAAAGCTTTATGCTGCATACTATCAGTCCTTACTACAAAAATGGATCGTAATGTTTTGTGGTAACTATTTATGACTCAGACTGTTGAATTTCACAATCTTTTGGCAGCTAAGATTTCAGGATAGTGGAATTTATTTTTAAATCCTAGCATCTGCTTAGTGAGGTTAAGTAAGCATCACAGATATCTCCTATGAGGAGCCAACAGCCAAGATTCCATTTCTTACAGGGAAAACTACGTCCAGCAGTCTGAACACCAGTTGGCCTTGTATTTGCTCATAATCGTTCTTGCCGTGTTGCGGCTAAGGCTGCTTTCATTTCGTCGGTGCGATCTTTCTCAGCCCTCTGCCTTCTCACCTCTTCGTTCAGAAAATAAAAGGTGCCACACTAGTGCGATCACCTACATTTCCATGGCTGCAGATTACATGTGTGCATACACATGGTTAGAATTCCCAGCAGGAGAAGCTGGACTGTGAGAGAGGAGGGTCTTCATCCTGAAGCAAACCCCTTGATCACAGGGACCAACCATGAGAAGACATGAGTGAGGAGCAAGGCGAATGACATGGTCTCTCTTTGCACTGCCTGCAGATGTCTTCTTGGAAATCAGCTGAAACATAACTTTCCTCCACACCCCTTAAGTAGCATAATGTGGACACTCTGAATCTATGAAGGACTTTAAGTAAGGTGTTTGGAAATCATGCTCCTCAGATGTTGAATCTGTTAGTCCCGTTTATATCTGAAGGGATGTATATTTGTGTCTAGTTAACTCTGGCACAAAGAGGTTTTGCAGGGACTCTTGTTGTTGTTGTTGATTTTGTTTGGCTTTTGGTGATTTCCCTGAGTTGTAAGCATTGTTTGCATACTTTGGTAATTACAGAGTAAGGGTTCTAAATGCTTAATGGTGATTTNTACTTTGGTAATTACAGAGTAAGAGTTCTAAATGCTTAATGGTGATTTAGGTCCCTGTTACATCAGTGTGCCTTTCCAGGCTGTGTTTGCCCTTCCTCCTAAGACTTCCAGATAGGCCCTTATGTTACTGCGTTGTATTATGATTTATTTAACGATGGCCGCACACTGCTTTTCCTGCTAGGTCTTGAAGCTTTTTCTTGTTTTAAGAGCAGATGCTATTTCATTGTATCATTTTGAGGAAAGATAATGAATCCTGACAGAATCCTAGTTAAGTAGCAGGCAGTGCACTGTAGACATTTTCATATTCAGTATCCAGTAGAGCTCTGACCAAAGCCAGCCTTTTGGCCTGTGATAGGATTTTATTGTTCTCGTTACTATGATAGGAACTGTGTGGCCTCAGTTTTTGCAAACCCAAGGTGAGAAACCTTAAACTAATTTGTGCCAAATAGTACCTTGTGGGTCATTAAAATTAAGTGCCATTATGCTTGGTGGTGGTGGTTTATATAAAGATTGCAGTAAAACAGTGGGCAGAGCGTCTCCTTGTAAACAAAGACGTTTATAGACTGGTAGACAAAAGAGTGAATAGGATCCATTGCTGCTGGCAGAGCTCTTCCCAGGACTGTTCTGGGGAGATCTGTAGTGACATGTTTCAGGTTTCTACTCTTGTCCCTCTCCTGTTGGTGAATTTGGATAATGACTTGGGGGTGTGTTTGCTCAGTGGTGGATGAGAAAGCCAAGAGGGATAACTAAAAGCCAAATGCCAACTAAGGATGTTGAAAGATCACACAGAAAGATCTCTGAAGGGTGAGCTGCAAGAGACCAAATGAATTCTAATAGTGACAGTTCTTGTCATCAATTTAAAAAGTCACTACAGAGTTACAGATTGGTCAAGAACTGGCCAAACTGCAGAAGATATAAAAGCACTTGAAATTTGTGAGATCCGAATTTGTGTGCCTTAGTTGCCTGATCAGAACCAGAGCCTGGTGACAGATACCAAACGTACAGAACAGAGGCAATATGGGAGTCCGTGGACCAAATTCTGAAGGATTAGCCAGGTTAGGTTTGGGATATCGTATTGCGTTCTTACGCTTATATTAGAATATTTTTATCATGTGATATTTGGTAATATAAAAGAATACATGTAATATATGTTATGAAATAAAAAATATATCTAAAGACCTATTCGCAACGTAAGAACTAGAACATTCTGAAGATCATTGACTGTTCTCTTTCTCTACTCCAGAAATAACCTGTTATTCTGAATTTGTCACTGCCTTGCTTTTTCAGAAGTAGTTCTACCATGCTGTGTATTTATAAGCCATGTATTCTGTTTAAAACTGTTTTTCAGTTTTATTAAAATGACATTGTACTTACAAGCTTTGGCTACTTGCTTTTCACATTCAGCATTGTTTCTAAGATGCATGTATTTCAGTTCTCAACCAGAATCCCTCATCAACAGAATTCCTGCATGGAACACAGAAGATGATTTGAGTGGGTCTTTTCTCAGTTCTCGCAAGGATGGTACATATGCAGCACTGTTTAGATACACAGGAGAGCTGCACTCTGGGTGCCCAGCATAGGTGCTCGAGGGCAGCACTTTAGGCTTCACTCTCTGTTGGAACCTGCCGGAGTTCTGGTTAATACACTTACTGCAGTAAAATGTTGCGTTTGTGAGCATAGTAAAGCTCATTCATATATTCTCTCATGGACGTTTGGGTCGTTGCCAGTACTTTTGTTGTTATTGTGGACAGTTTCACTCTATGTTGTATATATCTTGTGTGTATGTGAATAAACATTTCTCTCCGTGTACATCTGAGTGATGTTGCTGGGGGCTGCTGCATTTTCATGGGGACATTGGTAAACCCGTGAGTAAAACGCAGGGCAATTCAGAATAGTTCATTCAGCTGTATCATAACTAGTCTTTATTCTTGTAATTTTTGTAGGGATTGAAGAGGTTAATGACCATTTGCCAGAAGCACTTTCCTACAGATCCATCAAAATGTGTGGAGTACAATGCACTGTGAAATCTGTGTATGGTGTCGAAGTAACAAGAAACTTTTGAGTGGACATGGTGCGGACTTCTGGAATTACCAGCAGGAGTGCGGGAAGAAGAGCAACATGGTTTCCTGTGTTTGAGTTCTACCTAACGCTACTCTCTCAGTGTTAAGAAACGGTGTTGGCTCTGTCACATCTGGCTGCAAACTGATTTTTGTGTCATTTACTTTAGTCAGAAAATTAAGTTCTGAAGACTTCCTCAAATTTAAGTGTGTAGACAACTGTCCCAGAAGGGGACGTCTTCCCTCTAGACCTGCAGGCTGGCAGTTAGATGCCTGAAAAAGAACATTTGAGGATGGACTTAATTCTTTCTGTAAAATAATGATAATTTTCACATTGTCTTTTATGTAGCATTGATAAAAAATATTTTTATATATTTCAACAAAAATATGGAACCATTTAATGAAACTTTATAGTCCTTAAATGTTGCGGAACTTTTGCCATCTTGCAGTAGACTTGGAATGTAAATGTTACTACCGTTAAGTGTTGTTTTTCTTGCATTTCAAGGCTTGGCTTTACCTTCTAAGGAATGTAAATTTTAGTATTTGTCATCTCTTGGGACAGAAAGAAATAATAGGAAATTGTGGTTTGAAAAAAATGGTATATGATACCAACAGAAGTTTAAATTAAGGAACCCCAGTGCATTAGAGTTCAAGGTGGGGCAGTGGATTGTCAGGCCAGCCAAGGATGGAGACGTTAGGATACCACTGGTTCTTCCCAGACTAGGACTGCCTGCGAGTCTCCCCATCGCAGGGCCTGCGGTGAGCTGCCACCCCTGGTTCCGTGTTGCTGGGCAGAGGAGCAAGGGGCCGGGACTCTGGTCACTGCCTGACCCAGTAGGCCAGGGGTCTGAGTTGGCCCAGATGAGGACTTCCAAATGTCACAGTGTCCTATGCAGATAATGGTGCTGAATCACTATGCTCTGCAAGCTGTGAGGACTCGGTTAGTAAAGGAAGGTGAGCCGACCTACCCAGGTGGAGGTACAGTGTCGGATAGCAGGAAGGGGGGTGCTCCCAAGGCAGCACTGCTGAGTTGGAGATCCCAGCTCTCCCCCAGCGTGTGTGTGACCCTGGGCATCACTTAGCCTTTCTCCATCCACTGCATTTGCCGCATCTGCAAGCGGTCGTGAGGAATTGGAGCATATACCTCAGCGTGCTGTTGCGGTGTTCAAGTCTAATAAAACGCTTGGCACACTGCCTGGCAAATGAGAGCTCAGTCAGTACGGGTTCTTGCGTCCTCGTTCCTAGAGTGTTGCCGCGGTAGCGTTCCCGAGCCCTGTGCCGAGGGGTGATGTGTGCTCGTGTCACAGGAACCCCAGCGACGGGGTGGTGGCAGCAGCAGCCGTCAGGGTGGGAGCCGTTACCACGCAGGGACTGTGTCTGGGCTCTGACTGCTTCCACTTTGGGCCAGTTCGGAGTTGAAAGGGTGAGAGGACATGGGGAGAGCTAGAATCCGCTGAGTCGTAGGTGGGGGTAGCTTCTCAGCTTCACGTCATCTATTCCGGCCCCTTTGGGGAGGCTTGAGAGCCTCTTGGGGTCACTTGTGTGTGGCCATGCCTGTCGAATCTTTTCTGCTGGGTTTTTGGGGTGGCTGGAGCCCGCCGTCATGAATTGAATCAGGTTTACTCCCTACCCCACCTCCCCACTTCGGAAACCATTTCTTATGATTGAATTAGTTAGGACTTAGGAGAGCTTACTCTAGGGCAAGTGAGAGAAAGACTTCCATAAACTAGGATGCTAGTCTAGACTTGAGTTATGTAGTCTTTTTGTGTCGGGCTTGTTGATAAGTACTGTTGAATGAATACTCCCCAAAGTGCTTTTTTTAATTCACAGTCAGACCACAGCATGGTAGTCTATGGATTTCATGTTGTCTTCCTATTTGGTTTTAGTTAATACTTCACATAAAGAAGAAACTATCGTGTGATACCAATATCTTCTAAAATTGATCTGTATAGGTAGAAGGTTTGGGAAAAAAAATGGTAACCTTCTACAGTCCTGTGAATCTTAACCATATTGGGCTTGGGTAGAGGGAAGCAGGTTCATAGAAAAGCTTTCCATTTCCCTGAAAGTAAAGGTCTTCTGCTAAGTGCAAATAATCATGTGGCTGTAGAGAACAGTGACCTCCCAGATTCTCCACAGCATGAAAATTATAGCTCAGCAGATATGACATTCTTCTGGTTTTAGCTATTTTTAAAATAATAAAGGCATCTTTCAAAAATTAATCATAGCCCTGAAATAACCATTCTTCCCTTCCTTCATTACTGTCAGCCCAGACTCCTGTCTATAGGAGTTCTGTCTTTCTGGAGTCAAATTTAAGAAATTCTGGTTTTCTCTCAGAAGTAATACTGTGTATCCTAGCAGTGTTCTTGCCAACTGCGAAGACCAAGCATTCTATTTTAGCATTACAACACAGAGCCTGTGGCAGTCTGGAAGCCAGGGCCGTGCTCTCAGTCTTTGGGGAAAATTAGGAAAATAAAGTTGAGGCCAAAGACAATTGAGGGAGAGAGAATGAGGATGGTCCAGATCTCCTAAGGAGAAGGGGGAGGTCCTGAGAGACCTGAGCTGGGAAGGCAGCTGTCAGGAGTCACAGAACTGAGGGATTTTTCTGAGCTCAGCAAGAATTGGGAGGAATGGGAAATAGGATTGATAGCAGTAGGGCTTCTTGGTGTTAAGTTCTTCCATCTGGTGATTTTCTGACCTACTCTCACACTTTGGATTGCCTTGGGTTTTGACCTTGGTAAACACTTGAAAAACCCAACTGTCTTTTCACTTGAAAGTAATTTTTCTGAAAGCAAACAGTTTAGAAAAGACAGCAAAAAAGTGTTCCAGTGTCTTTGGTAGATTTGAATTTGGGGAGTCCTATCACTGACTCCTTTGCAGCCACATAGTCACCCCCTTTTAATACTTTATATAGAAGGTGGTAGAACTTGGGGCAGTTTCAGTGAAAGGGGAGCCTTATGTTGCAGTGTGGCTATTGCCTTTGTCTTAGTGTCTTAGAGATATGCCTTCCCCACCACGCTCCCATGAAGCCCCTCGAAGACCAACTTAATCCGTAGAAATGTGTGGTTTGGGATCATATTGGGAGTCCTGAACTGCAAGCACTTTCTCATGGCATATTTATGTAAGAGTTTCCAGCTGTCTGGAGTGTGGGGAGCCAGCGCCAGTCCCCCGAGGGTCACTATGGGAACACTGTTATGGCAACTGGTTTTCATCACAGACCCTGTCGCTCCATTGGCTGAATTTCAGCCACACACTAGTACTGTAATGGTTAACAGTATCCTGCAAATCTTTTGAAATTTAAGAATAAGTTCTGGTGGTGTGGAGTAACTAGGGGGAAGGCCGTGTGGCTGGCGGACGCAGCTGTGGTGTGAGCTGACCCCTTTCGAGATTTTGGAGCCATGCTCATTTAGAAAAAGGTTTTGTACATTTACCAAAACAGCTTATTATGAAAGCTGTTATTACTTACTCAGGTGTCCCCATTGTAACCCCCCGGGGTCCTTGGTACAACTTGCTGGAGCTAACCGTCCTCGTGTTGGCCGTTGGGATTGCTCTGTTGAAGTGGGCCGCTTAGTTTTGTGGAGTTGCACCTCCCCACCTTTAAGCACCAGCTTTGAAAATACTGTCACCCTTCCCTCACAGCATTCAAGCTGGACACATAAACTTTCACTGTGGAGAGCAGCTAAGAACTTTTCCCATTCCTTTCGAGTATGATCGGTGACCTCAGGCGTTCTCTCTGTGCCTTTCTGAATTCCCAGTGTGACAGCTTGCCAAAACCAAATTGCTTTTCCTGTCCAACTGCTCTGCCTTTAAGACTTTGGAGCAATCTCGGGAACTTTTAGTGTTGTAGTCTGGGCCTGGCTTGGAGGTTCTGAAAGAGTTAAAGCTGTAGCTTTGGAAACTTTCTGACCACAACTCAAACAGTAACAAATGCATACACACATAAATGCCTATAGAATTGAAACAGAGGCACTCACATACTCTTCTCTTGTATTTCTTTTAAAAGTACGCTGGAAAAAATAAATAAATAAATAAATAAAAAATAAAAGTACGCTGGCCGTGACCCCACAGACTGGCTTACAACGCATCAATGCGCTGTGACCGGTAGTTTGAAAACCACTGATAAAGACGACCAATTATCAGTAGAGTTAAGGATGAAAATGACCTGGTAGATGAATTCAGGGCAAAAGGACTCTACTTTTAAAAAAGTACTCTTACTTTTTAAAAAGTTTTTTTTTTTTAAAATACAGAGCTACAGAGAGAATACTCAGTGTTCAAGATTAGTGTGAAGTTGAGCAGATTATAAAACCTTTCCAATGCTAAATACTTGGGAAGCCGTAATCCTATTTCAGATGAAGAGACTGTCCACCAAGGGGAGAATAACCACAACACACAGCCTAGCGCTGGTAGCACGGCTAGGTGACCACCTTATGCTGGCTGTCGGTTGTATAAAGTGAGATGAAACAAGGTATAAAATAAATGGGAGCTCAGAGGTAGGGTTGAGGCAGAAGATACATAGAGACTGGTATCATTCATCAAATATGTACAGAGGGTTGGCTCAGGCCTTTAAAGATTACTTCCCAAGGCTCAGGTGGGGCTAGATTACATTCCTCTTAATGTACATTTTTAAGCAACTGTGTAACACAAATGGACAAATCAGAAGACTACCAAATCCTGATACATTTTTCAAAGTGAACACCTCCTAAAGTCTCTAGCACCCAAGTCAGGAAAAGATAATGTTATTAACGCCCCAGAAATCTCCTAGTGCTCCCTTCTGGTCACAACTACGGTCCTAATGTCTGACACTGTTAACTGCTCCATAATGTACATGTCCTATGATTCATCCATTTAAAGTATATAGTAGATTTAGAATATTCAGAGTTGTGCCACCATTGCTACGATCTAAGTTCAGAACATTTCTTGACCCCCAAAACTTAATAGGTTTGGGTTCCTTATTTTTTTTTTTTTTTTTTTTTTTTTTTTGGGTTGCCTGATTTTTCATCTGCTCATGACTCAGTGTGCCTGATTTGTTTTATGTTTGCTTCCTTCTGGTTTCTGATCCTCCTTCTCCTCACGTGTAGTTGTGGTTTATTCATTCTTGTTGCCAAATCCCACCATTTATCTGTTTTACCGTCGATAGACTTTTGGGTTGGTTCCAATTTGTGTATGAGTGTTGAGTATGCATTTTTTGGTGAATATGAATCTCTGGAGGGTACACACCATGGTGTGAAATCTCTGGGACTTAGGGTATGTACATACTCAGCAATATTAAGATACTGTCAAGGAATTTTCCAAAGGGCTTGTACAGTGGACACTCCCCAAGGCAGGATTTGAGAGTTCCAGATAGTCCACTTCCCAGCTGCACGTGACATACTCTGTCATTTTCAATTTAGCCCTTCTGGTGGGTTAACATGGTATTATGCTGTGGTTGGAATTTACATTTCCTTGTTGACACGTACAGGTGAGCACCTTCTTTATGTGCTTTCTGGCCATTTGGATAGTCTCTTTTGTGAAGTTCCCATACAGAATTTTATTTTTGCCCATGTCTTCTGTTTAATTGCCTGCCTTCTTACTGAACGTAGTTTGTTCTTCTGGCTAGGAGTCCTTCGTTGGACACGTTTATTGCAAATACTTCTCCCACTCTGTGGCTTGCCTCTCTGTGAGGTTCCTTTTTATGCAAAGGGGAAATAAGCTTGTAACTAGTTCAGATATTGACATAATCTTTGCTACCTGTGCCAGGTTGTACAACAATCAAATCATGTGTTAGTCTTACAGTAACTTTTTCTTTTGATTAATGATGTCAACATATTCGTGTGCCTTAAGGGTGTAGGATTTGAGAGAGAGGAAATCATGGAGTTTTTTTATTTTTGCTGAACTTCAGTTTTATTAAATTAATACTTTATTTAAGACTTGGTGATTTTTCTCTTCCTTTGGTGTGCAGGTTTGTATGCCATGTATGTGTGGTGTAGACACTGCTAGTGGCTAACCCTGTTTTCTTTCTTCTTTTGTTAACAGAAGCTTAATTTGTTCAGAGCTGCAATGTGCACAGTTAAAACTCCTTGCTCTCCCAGGACCCTTTGAAGTTAGGGTTGGCTTGTGACCTGTTCTGCCAATAACCTGTGGAGAGAAGTCTGTTGGTTGGGAGTTCCTGAAAGCTATTGCTTTTCTAAGAGAAAAAGAGACTTAGTTGACAGACATCTTTTGCCCTTTCTCTGTTCTCTTCTGAAAGGTGGTTCTGAGCCTCAGATGTTTTGCAGCCACCGTGCAGTCACTGATGGTGAGAGATATATGCCAACAATGGCAGGGCTGGTTCTTGGGTGGTGTCATGGAGTCATTGCATAAACCTTGAGCTGCTTTCTTAGGGTTCTCCAGAGAAAGACCAACAGGAGATTTATGTATGTATCTATAGCTCTATAATGTAAATGTAAATTTATGGACATATAAAAATATAGAAACTACAGGTAATTACATAAATGTATATGTATTATGAGGAATTGGCTCCTGGGATTATGGAGCCTGAGAAGCCCCATGATTTGCTGTCCATAAGCTAGAGACCCAGAAGAGATGATGGTAGAAATTCCAGTTGGAATCAAATGCTTGGTATAATCAAAGCCAATGGTGTCTTACTCTGAGGGAAGGAGAAGACCAAGACCCGAGTTAACAATCAGGCAGAGAGAGAGAGCGTGTATGTGCATGTGGTCTCCCTTACCCTCAATTGACTGGACAGGGCCCACCTGCACTGGTAGGAGCCATCTGCTTTCCACAATCCACTGGTTCAGATGTTCATCTCATCCAGAATAATGTTTGACCAGACATTGGCCCCCAGTGTCCCAGTCATGTTGACACACGAAATTAACCATAACAGCTGCCTTCCTCTGGGCCTCCTGTTTTATGAGACTAGGATGGGGTCATTTCCCAGGACTGTGTGTTCCCATATGTGCCACTGGATTCAGTCCCTAAGCCATATGTGCGTTACTCAGATATTTTGTGGCTTTCAACATCATTGAGACTTGGGGCAGATGTGTGATGGTGACCTCAGCTGGACTAAGATGGGACTTGGTAGAAATACGTGTAACTGTGTTCATCTGAGTGAGTGCAGTGGATGCTGGCACCAGGCCACCAGCTGCAGAAGAGACTTCATCAGGCTGATGTTAAAGGCAGTTCAGAGACAACCAGGTATTCGAGACCCAGAGGAGTGCTTCTGGCCGGTTGTGAAGAGTCCATTACCCAGCTTATTTGAAAGAAGCATCTAGCTCCTGTCCCTCTCTGGGGTTTTCCCCAGAGCTTCATTAGAATAAGAAATGACTTGGAGAGGAGAGACTCTTAAATACTTGTTACGGATGTGAAACATACTTGAGAAAATAGACGATTGTGATTTTGGGGGCAATAGGCTTTGACTTGCTCTTCCTTCTGAGACTAACTCACTTTACACTCCCTTGGGCTACAAAGATATTTAACTGAAGATTGGCTTGCTCTCAATGTGGCGGGAGCTTTTACCAGTGTGTCTGATGGCAGAGCCTTGGGGTCCGTGCATTGATGGGGCCGTGAGGGCCAGGCCTCTCTCCCCACTCGCACCACACTTTCCACGGCAGCCCTGACACAAAACAGCAAACCGCCGTTCTCCTTGGGTGTCTGGCTTCCTGTTAGGTTCCACCGGCCGCGGGCACATGAGACGGGCAGCTCCTCTCTGTTGGCTCTCTGTCCCTTTCAGTGATGGCGCGGCCGCGGCTCCCCACCCCAGCATGGCCGTCGGGTCCTGACGGAGGAGCTGCTTCCCGTGGCCAGATGTCCACACTTGGAGAGGCGGCCTTGTTCCGCCATTCAGAGGTCACAGCCCCGTCGGCTGGGGCCACCTCTCCTGGGGCCCGAAGCCCAGCTCTGCGGGTCCTGTCTGTTTCCTGGGGCCCTGGGCGGCCAGCTACTGAGCTGGGCGGCTGCCCTCAGTCTGCCCCTCGGAGGGTTGACTTCAGCTCCACGGGGCACTTCCTCAGGCTTCTAGGTTTTCACAGTCCCTCGCCTTTGTCTCCCTGCCCTGAGCGGTGGCTGCTTCCCCGTGGTCCTCTTTGAGATCTACTGTCCCATTGTGCTGTCCCTTCTTCACCGTCTGGGTGACGGTCCAGCCCTTCATAGGAAATCCTCTCTGTTCGGTCATGGCTGTGGTCTCGGACTCCTGAGCCAAGAGGCAGTCAGATGGGCAGCGCCTGCACAAAGGGGATGGGGACCCTGGTCCTCCTCCTGGTGCCCCCAAGCTCTGAGGGGTTTCCCCGCTATCATGCATCAACGGAACGTCAAGACTTTCCTCCTAGGTGATAGGATTCACTCCCGGGGGCTGACTGAGATCATGGGGACATCCGTATTTTCCCTGCTGTCTGGTCTTGATGTCCTGTCCTTGCTGCCTCTCTCCTTGCCCCCCACTCTGCTTTTCTGCGGCCTCTTCAAGACATCCTGTCCATTCTTGTGGTGACTTTGACTTCCTCGGGACTGTCTTGGCTTTGCTTTGGCCTGTGGATCCCATTGTCGTCATCACAGTCACTCTCCCGGGGACCTTCACCTGTTGTCTTACTCTTCTGTCCTGCCACACAGCGCTGCAAAAACCAAGCTGTGTCATCCCATCAGTGTCCTCCAGAGCTGCTGGAGGGGGTTGACCAACTGTCCAGTGTCCCCTGGACCCCAGGTGATACCTGGGGACATTCCCCCATCTTCTCTCCTCTTTTTTTTTTTTTTTTTAGAATACAATCTTTTTTTAAGATTTTATTTATTTGTTTGACAGAGAGAGACACAGCGAGATAGGGGACACAAGCAGGGGGAGTGGGAGAGGGAGAAGCGGGCTTCCCACGGAGCAGGGATCCCGATGCGGGGCTCGATCCCACAACCCTGGGATCATGACCAGAGCCAAGGCAGACGCTTAACGACTGAGCCACCCAGGCAACCCCCATCTTCTCTCCTCTTGGGGGCTCTTCTCAACTGGCTGCTCTCTGCTGACCTGGCCCCACTGTCTCTTTCCCCCCGCGCTTAGCTGTGGCCTCACCTGGCTCTGCTTGTGCCAGGCTAACCGTGGAGCGGACCCTCAGTGCTCCGTCTGCCTCCACGCTCACTGGCAACTGGCCTTACTTGGAGGAAAAGCTGTTCTTCCACCTGTCCTAAGTAAAATCTGCTTTCTTAGCACCTTATAACGTGTTCTGGAACTGACTTAGTTTCTCCCTCCCGGCACTCCCGATCTCATGGAAGTCTCTTCAGGGCACGGGCACTGCGTTCTTTGGTTTGCTGTAGGTGCGAGGTGAGAGAGAGAGAATGACTGGATGGTCATCCAGTGGTGTGGGCAAGATGGTCGGGTGATGCCAGGGTTTCTGGCCTGACCCTGGATGGCTGGAGATGCCTGCAGCTGAGCTGAGCGAGGTGAGGGAGCAGATTCAGAGGGGAGGCTCGGAACCCCAGCTCCGGCCATGTTAGCACGTTAGACCTCCGGGCGGGGACGCTGCTGGGCAGGAGGAGGCACAGGCTCTGGTGCGGGGATCAGTACAGGTGTCATCACCTCTAGATGACACTCAAAACCCCGAGGCCAGGGGAGAGCTACCAGAAGCGTGGTGGATGGTGGAGGGGAGGAGCCCGGGAGCAGCGCTGGGAACGCCTGATGCTGGGGCAACGGGGAGATGAGAACCGCCAGGGAGGCTGGAAAGAGGAGCCCCGCCCATCGAGAGCAGGAGGACCCAGAGGGCGTCGCATCCTGGCCTTGCGGTGAGGGACGCCACGGGATCCACTGTGTCCTGTTGCTGGTAAGTCATATGAGCCAAGAACAGAATTAACCATTGTCTGTGGCGCCGTGGGAGTCCTCCTTGACCTTGACAGCAGTGGTTTTCGTTGGGGGTGGTGGTGGATTGAAAGCATGCGTGGAGTGGGTTTGACAGAAGACGGAGGAATGAATGAAAAACAAGTGAACCTACTCGTGTGTAGGGGTAGCAGTTTGCAGTAAGAAGAATGGGTTTCTGATAAGAAAAGTCTTGTACAGTTGTAAATGTATGGGCTCTGTCAGTCTGCTCGCTGTTTAGACTCCTGTGCTGCAGGCCCCGCTGCTCCTGTGTGAGGGCACAGTGGCTGTGCCTGGGGGTGGGGGGCACTTTGTGCAAGGCAAAGAGGGTGTAGCAGGTTCTTGCCTTCTTCTCGGCCGTGACTCCCAGCAGCTGGGCTCCTTGGACCAGGTTAGCAGTGAGATCCTGTGTAGACCCTTGGGGATTTTTTCCCCTTTGGACACCTTTGAATCTTTTTCTTCCATTTAATATTGGCAACTTAGTTTGCTCTTATGTTGCGGTTGTGGGTCTAATCTGTGTGAGTGTAAGCTTTTGGAGACCGGACTCCTCCCCAGACACGCAGTGCAGGACTGCGTGCCAGCCCTTGCCTGGGGCTCTCGGACGCTCGCTTTAGAGAGGAGTTTATGGACCAGCTCTTCTGAACTGGTGTTCTGGGAGAAAGGAACAAAAGGCCCCGCTATTTTTAGTGCTTTCTAATGGGATTTTTGGGTGTTTGTGTTCTCTAAAAACCAAAATAATAGCTGTGTAGAACTGCTTTGTGAGCACTGTGTATGGGGCCAGTGTGTGTGTGTGTGTGTGTGTGTGTGTGTGTGTGTGTGTGTGTGTGTGTGTGTGTGTGTGTGTGTGTGTGTGTGGTATAGAAGGTGGAGGAAGTGCGAAGGCGAGGTCTTCCTGTGTGCCTCTTGCCTTCATGGGCTCGTCAGAGCTTCATGAGGAGAGAGTGGATTTATCTCCTGAGCTGTGACCTGTTTACGAGGAAAAAACTTACAGAAGATCTCTGTTTGACACGAGCGGTGATTATCTTGAGATACAGAGCCACCGGCTGCTTTCCCAGGGAAAGTCTCAGCAGTGTCAATGTCCTAATGAGCTCCGTGGATGCTTTTCATTGTTGGCAGGGGTTAGCTTGCTCTGGTGGCAAACGCTTCAGCAAGGGCTTTCCACCCGGGGGATGTTCCTGGCTTCCAGATGTCCGGGCTCCTGCTGGCAAAGAGATGCCTGTTGGGCCAGGGGGCCGGGGATGCGACCGCAGCGCTGTCCCTACGAAGGTAAGCCAGTCGCCGTCTCGTCGTTAAGGGGGGGGGGGCTTTTGGCGCCCGAGGGCCCCACGGGCTGCTGCTGCGTTGGGGGTGTGACTTAGGTGGTGGGGGACAGGGTTTGAGTGGTAGGGTGAGCAAGGGGCTGGTGAGCAGCCTGAGCAGCCTGCTGTCTCCCTGAAGGGCCCACAGCCTCCTGCACGGCCCCCGGGACCGCACAGGGGCAGAGTGCCCAAGGACAGCCTCCGAAGCCCACATTCCCTCTCTCTTCCACCACGTACTGTTCTGTGTGAACGGGAGCCATGCCTGGCATGAACTGCCGACGGGTAACTAGTTCTAACCAACAGTGTCCCGACAGACTGACCTCTAACCTCAGGTCCCTTTTTGTGGCAAGAATACATAATTGAGAATGGATTGTCTTTGTATACTTAACAAGGCAATTAGAGTAAGGGAGAATTAGACTTGACCACACGAACTGAGCTCCTGTGTATCTAGCAAGCCAATAAAGACAGGAGCTTTCAATTGACTTTAAAAAAGGAATCCAGCAAGGCTGCAGGCACCCAAATTAGAGATTTCCAGAGCCTGGATCACTTAGAAACAAAATCTCCAAGAGGCAACTGAGATCTTTTCATTTTGAAAATGCTTTAATAAGTGTTGACAACACTGTTTTGCAAAATGTAAAGGTACTATACAAATTCTTAATACAAAAAGAATAAATTAAAAGCAGATTTTTAATTCTGCAACTTTGTCTACAACATACATCCTTTTCATTGATTACAGTTGAACAGAATCCAGTAAAATCATTTTCCATGCTCTACAGTCAGTTTCAGGAGCAACCTAATCCTTTCTCCCCATTATTAAACTAGAGTCCATTTTACACAACGTGTAATAAACTATTGACATGAATGTATATGTAAAACTTTACACCTAGTTAACTAAGCAGTAACTGGTCATCTGATAGCACCTGGAGGGGGTCTGCTCTATTTAGAACTAACACTGAATGAAAACAAATCGGGATTTTAACAGTTTCAACACTCACCTGCATATAATAAAATAAAAAAAATCCACCTGTCTCACAACAAAGTCTGATGTAGGTGTTCCCACCAGTCTTCAGGCCAAACAGGCAACTTCTTACATGTATCCAGAAAATCCAGTAGGGGCTTTGTATCAGACCAGGGCCTTCAGATTCCATCTTACTTTGTTTGAAAGAAAGACGGATCTGTGAAGAGCTTGCAAGTGCTTTGTTGGCACTAACTCCCGTTCCCCACCACACTGGTCAGTAATCCCGTGGCTCCCAAAGGACTAACATTATGTACATTTTGTAGTAACTGAACGCAGCTCAACAGTAAAACCTGTTTTACTTCATCTTTGTCTTTTCTACCAGACTCTCTTGGCGTTTGTCTGTACTGTAATTCCCTCCCTCTCCTTTCCTTTCTGCCTCCTGAATTCAAAACCCAAATGTTGAGAAAGAATTTTCATCTCTCATTCCCTGTCACCTAGCGGGGCTAAAAGCATGATCTGAGGGACTGCAGGCTGGATGTGAAACTATGGGACGTGCCGAGTAACCTGCAGCCACGTCACCTCGTCACCTCCTCTGTTTCTCTGGACTTTTCCTGTCGCACACAGTTCAGTCGGATTAGCCAGTGTATCTCGGGGGTGAAAGAAAAATGGCCCAGTGTATGATGTTCCGAATGGGGAAGGAAAAAACCTGTTGGCCGTAGCTCTGATCGTCAAAATACGAGCAACAAAAATCTGCCCCCTCCATCTCCAAAATCCATTAGTAACATTAGAACCAGTTTTGTTGATCCCGCAGGGTTTACCCAAGTGTTCTGTGAATATTCGTCCTTTCCCCAAACTGTGTCACCAGCCCAGTGCCCACAGGGATGGGGAAGCAGGCCCTGAATTGTCCGGAGTGGTCCCAGCGTGCTTTCCGAGTTGCAGCGCAGGGAACATTGTTAAACTGACTTGAGGGTCTGTCTTCCCTCCTGGTCTGGTAGAGTCTCGTGCTTCTCGGGTTACACATACATAAAAAAACAAAGAATTTTTTTTATTCTAAAGCTAACTGTGGTTCTGCTTTCCCACAAAACTACCCCACCCCAGCTCCTGTCCCTGTCAAATGCCTTTCCAGTAGGAAGTCGTTACAAGTGAGGAAAACTGCCCCTCCCCCCGCCCCCCACTTGCGCCCATAAGCACAGCGTACCACCTCCGTGGGGACCGTGTTTGTGCCATTTGGAATAACCCAACTAAGAGTGTGCGCTTGTTATGATTAGAAAAGTATTTTTGAGGCCTTTGAAGATAGATGGCTTTCCAGTTGTGTCTTAAGCATAGCTCAAAACACATGTAAACGTGCAGCTCTTTCTCCCCCTCTGGGTTTCTGCAGACGACTGTGGTCGGTCAGGGTCACTGCCGAGGTGGGAGGCCCCCGGGCCCCCAGGGAGCTGGCGTGCCCTTCAGCCCTGCTCCACCTGCTCCCTAGTAGACATGGGAGTAAGCTCTTCCTATCTAGGGGCAGAGTTGGGTTCTCGGAATAAGTGACACACGGGTAACCGGTGCCGAGAGAAGTCGGGTCTGAGCTTTTTGTCACACAAGTGCTAACAAGTATAAAATGAGCCACAACAGGTAAACACTCGAATGGATCGGGATGTGCTTTTTTCCCTTGGTTTCCCATAAAAAATAAAATCAAACACCTTGTGCGAAACAATAGGACACGCTTTTACTGCTTATTTTAATGAGAGAGAAGCGCTCCTGGCCATCCCCACCTTCCGCTTCCTACAGATCCCACCAGGAGAACAGCTGGGTGCGGCCGGCCGGGCCTGGACCCCGACCCCCCCGTGCAGCCCGGGCTGACGGCACACTCTGCTCCCCGCCCGTGGGCCTGGCCTCCGTGGGCACAACCCCGGGGACCTGAGGCCACGGCGCCACTCTGGCTCCCTCGATTTGACCATCATACCGGGTGAGTTTTCCAGGCTCTGGCCTGAGAGAGAAGGGGGGACGTTAAGGGCGAGGGATAAGAGGGGAAACAATTTACAAATGGTTGACTTTTTACTTGTGATGAGTAGTAGCAGTTGAGAATTTAAAAGATGTCATTGCAGAAAGAATGTCTTCCTCTTGGCCCCTCATATTTATTTTTAATTTTTTTTTTTAATCTTTGGCAGCATAGAACTGATTGTGATCCTCGGATGCATCTGACACGTGAAGCTTCCTTTTCATTCTCCTTCCCCTCCCCCAACAGCCACTCCCCTAGGGAACATTACAAGTGTCAACTGAGCAGTCCCCACGCACATGAGGCGTCCTCCTCACCGAGCACCTGGTAAGCGTGCGGGTGGGAGGCTGACCACAGCAGAACAGTCCTTTGGGATCACCCTGTACGTAAGTCCCCTTTCCTGTTCTCCTGCCACTTGTCCACAGGAATTGATGTCTGCTACCTTCCCTGATGGTTTCTGGCCTGGGAGCTGTCACGGCCCTGGGGTGGGGGGAAGCCACCAAGGTGCCATTGAGGATTGGTGCCTGGCTCTCTGTGGGCAAGAGTGCCAGGGGACACACAGTGGGACCGGAACCTTCCAGAATGTCTCCTTAGGGTTTTGAGGGTGAAGGGGATGTGGAGACGGGAGGGAAAAAAGTGCCGAGGGCCGAAGCTGGTGCAGGGTGACAGTGCGTCTGGGTAAGGCAAATGAGAGGCAGTGAGGTGGTCTCTGAATGGCGTTGAGGCGGTCAGGTTGTGGCCAGCTGGCTCACACGAGGGTCCCGGGCTTGGCTTTCTCCTGCCCGTACCACTGGACGTCGGCTAGTTCTGGATAGAGGGAGGAATCCAGGAAACAGCTGTCGGTGTAGCTCCTACAGGGAAGGCGAGGAGGAGAGGAATGGGTTAGTGGAGGAGAACAGCCTTCCTTGGCCCGCGAGCACAAATTCATGCGCCTTTACTCGGGGTCTGCTACCACAGGGGTGTCCCCGCATCGTCGGGAGGTCAGCCTGAGTCAGGGCCGAGCAGGGGGAGGCTGCTCACAGACATGAAGAAAGCAAACCACATTCAGGGGCCCTGCACCATGGACGCCTGTGGAGGGGAAGAGGGAGGCAGGGGTTCGAGAACTCTCAGAAGCCCTCCAGTCTGGGCCCTGCCCTCAGTGCGCCGGACGGGCTGCACCCGTGCCTCGCTCAGGAGCGTGAGCTCCGGGATGCCTGGAGTCCTCTTTTCAGAGAGCAGCTGCCTGGGTCGCCCTCCAGGGGACCTCAGGCACCACCAGCTTTCCCTGCATTTGTGTGCTGTCCTAGAAGCACGTTCAGAATGTCATGTGAAATGGAGATGATATTTTGAAAGGAGTTTTAAAAATTTCTGAACCTGTGCTATTTATTTTAAATTACATGGGTTTCTGATCATAGAAACTGTATGGAAAATGTATTGGAAACTAGAATGAAAATCAAAGACTTTTTCAAGTCTTCGAGGTACACATCACCATGGAGGCTGGGGAGAAGTGAGGAGGTAACTACAGACGCTGAAGCCAGTATTCACGACTAGGAAAAAGAGCCCCTTTCTGACCCCAAACTGGCTCTTTCGGGGCAAGAGTCGAGGTCAGACTTCACCTGGAAGCAAGACGGACCCAGGAAAGGGGGCGGCATTCGCCCAGTTGGGGTCCGGAGGCGGGCTAAGGGGCCAAAGTAGTCCCTGCCATCTGAGGAGACGAAGGCCCGCCTTCCTCTCCCCTGCCCTCCCTGGCCGCAGCCCTACCGCTGGCTGGCTCAATTCTGGGCTCTGTTCACAAACCACATGTTGGGCCTGGAGCCCCTTGGGTGCTGCTGCCTTTGTTCCTTGCGTAGCTCCTAGTGTCCTCTGAGTGTCGATTAGTACTGAGTCCCACAGAGACAAAGCTGGGGGCCTTGAGCCTCCAGGTATTGAAGCAACATGTCCTGTAAGTGACACTGGTCTGGGGCTCCAGGGTAGGGGGTGTGCCTTTAGTGCCCCAGAGCATATGCCGTTTTGGGGTAGAGATACCTCTTCGGGAACACCACAGGGATGCTGCCTACGTGTCAGAAGAGACCCGTTTCTCCCCGCCCCTGGCGCTAGGGTTCGGGGTGGGCCAGGTGAAGGAAAGCAACCCGAATCCCACGCGGTGCAGCGAGGTGAACGAGCACCTTCCTCCCAGCCCCACAAGCTAGTCTGTGAGTGAGAGCAGCAGTCGCGCCCATCTTCCTCTCTGACTGGCCGACCTCTCTAGGAACGAAGGGACAAGGGCATCGTGGATTTCTCAGATGTTTCTCATCTGGCTTAAAGAAAACCCACGGAAGTTGGAAAACCCAAGGCCTCAGTGGCGTCTGGTGGCCTTTACTGTGAGGCCCGGGCCTGGGCCTCCTGACCTAGTGGGATGAAGGCTGCTTTCAGAAGCAAAGCGACACAGGGGCCCCTCCTCCTGGTGCCGGCCACGGGTACCTGTTACGGCATGTTAGCAGTGAGGGGCTGAGGCCCACATCCCTGCTCTGTAAACTCCCTCTCCACCCTGACAGAAGCGCCTTCTGCCATGTGCCTGAGGACTGAGCAAGTCATTCTGGCAGAAGGTGGCTTGATCCATAGAGGGGACATATGCTGTATTTTGGGGGACAGTCGCTCCCTAACTCCTTGTGGTGCTCTCCCCTCTCCCCCGGATGGGCCATTTAGAACCCTCCCCCCACAGTCACTGACTGCTTCAGAGAAGGGCAGAGGCCAGCAAGGCCAAGCAGCCTTCACCCCAGGAGGACGTGTTTCCTCCTGAGATGGCAGTTAGTTAGTGGGGGCAGGAAGTAGAGGCAGAGATGAACAAGAACTAGCCAGGTCTGGCTCTACTTGTGTCCTAAACCACAAGACAGTCTTGATACTGCAAAACCCATTCCTTTATAAAAGAACAGTTGGATCCAAATTGCTTCTGAAAGTTGGAATAAGTTAAGGATACCTGCTCAGACGGCTAAAGCATCTGTGGAGAAGACACTTAGGATTTTCACTGACCAAAGTTCCAAATAGACTTCCCCCTCTTTTTTCCTTCTGGTAAGAATGACCTCCCTGCAGCTGGCACTTCAAAGAAATGGCCTATAGGATAGATCCTGGAGGAGACCAGATGGAGCACTTATGTCTCAAAGACACAGGGAAAGAAGGCAAGTTCCTCCAAGAAGGATTTTGTTTCTTAAATCTAGATCTTTTAAAATAGCTGCAAAGCCTTTTGAGGTGAATAGGGGACGTTTTGGAATTGGTAAAAACAAACAAACAAAAATCCCCCAATGGGTGGGCTCTGAATTGCTTCCAGAGCTGCGTGACTGTTCCTGTAAAGACTGAATTTATAACACAGGGACACTTGTTCTTAGCTCCTCGAGAACTGGGGTTGCAACTTGATTAAAAGCCAGTAAGATCTTGAAAATTTACTCAGTTGAATTTTGTTTTCTAACAGTTTGGTGGTAGCGCTGGGATCCCAGGGAGACCTCAGACAGCTTCAGGGACAACAAGAAACACAGGCAATGGTGCCTGTGAACCCCGAGGTCTGTCACCGTCTCTGAGGGCCATGGGTAAGTTCCTCTTGGTTCTGAGCTCTGCTCTCTTTGCGTTAAGCTCCATATCGAAGCGGCTTCCTGGTCCAGGGTGAACATTGTCAGGCCTGACGGGAGCCTCTGAGTCCTCCGCCCTCGCTTCGCCTGCAGCCCCAGGACTTGGCGGCTCGGCTTGAGCTGGCCAACGGTTGCACCTGGAACCTCAGTCCCTAGTCCTCAGTCCCCAGGGCCCACGTGTTGGGGGCTGCTGGTTGTGCGCACCTAATGCCTCCTTTTGACCAGCGCATGGCATCATCTCTGTGGTTACTGTGGGTCTGTTAATGTGCCCGTGAGGAGAAGGAATAATAGATATGATGTTCATGAGAACCTCAGAAGCCAGAGCTGCAGCGTGGGTGGGCACAGGTCAAGCACTGAGAGGCCACTAGGGTGCTTGCCCCCTCATTCGAAGACCCCCGTGCTGGGGTAACTGGGTTATGGAATGGGCTACATGGCTGCCAGGTCACCCGTTGACCTCAAGAAAACTTTCATGCCACGAGGTACACTGTGAAACGCCCCAAGACCCCCAACCAGCAGCACGTCCCTCTTGGGCCTTCACTGGTCTCTGAGAGATCGAAGGCTCGGCTGAAAAGCTGGCATCCTCGGGTTTCAGAGAACAGCGTGTGCCACCTGCCAGTGCAACTGCTTCTGTGCTGCCTGGTAAAACATGCTAGCATCACAGTAGCCCTCAGGAAGCAATTTCAGGCCAGAGCGAGACCGGAGGATGTGCAATGGAGCCTCTCAGCCATGTGCCCTCGGAAGGATGGAACATAAGCGCCGAGAGACTGATTTCCCCGTAAGTTCCTGATCTACAGAAGGCAGAGACCTCTCTCCTGAGCAGCCAACACCTGCCCAGGATCTCTCCCTGTTCTCAAGCCAGGGAACTGGGCCCGTGGACACTGCTAGAACACTGGCCACTTTTCTATGAGACCACCTTCTGCAAAGCGCAAGGTTCCTGTGTGAGGATAAGGTGCTTACGGACAAGCAGGCTTCACACCGAGTCACCTGTCACCCACCAGACGACCCCATGCAACGAGGGACACCTGGTCTTAGGTCAGACCTCTTGGGAAAACTCCCCAAAATGGGATCCTAGTCATCTCAAGGCTCTATGGGTGCACCCCCCTCAGCCCAGGGGTTTCATGCTAAAAATAGTTATGGTCTCTCATGCACACAGACCAGCAGTACTGAAGACAACCTAGAATCCCAGAGGTCCTTACGAGGAATGTTCCAGTCAGACAAGTTTGTTCCTTTAGGAAGTGCACGTGAATGCAAGGGTTCCCAAACAGAATGGGATACCTGTTTTAACTGGCACGCAGAAGCCTCCGGAAGGCTTCAAAATTCTGAAACTGCTTCACTGAGAGAGTCACTGCAAAAGGGTAATGAAAAGTTCGAGACAGAGGTGGTACCTAAAACAAAAGACTGTCCCAACTGCTGGGACTCCTGCTGCTCCCCTTTATCCTCCTCTATACCCATACCCAAGCGCTCATGGTATTAATCCTTAATCTGAATGGTCTTCCAGCCTGCAAGAGACTATGGGACCACACATACAACACGTCTGTCCGAGGAGGGTCCCCACACGGGGCCCTCGAAGGGATCCTCTTGTAACTGCTACCAGTTACTCCTGAAACGGCCCAGGGGAACTAAGCTGGGGCACCCCCGTTAAGTTCTGGTAATGCATGAGTTACACTCTGGGCTTTAAACCCACTTGCTCCGGAGCCTGCAGATGGGACCTCTGGAAAAACTAGCAGAAACCAGTGACAGGTAAGAATCCTTACCAGAGTCCTCTCTCCCAAATCTCTGTAGCCTACTTGAGAGAGGAAGGTAAAATTTCAAGTTCCTTCTTTTCCAACTCCAAACTGACGGGTTACTGAGCCTCCCTCTCCCAGGGACAGCTGTTGCCCTCCTGTCTACTGGGTCCTGAGAGCTTGGCTTGGCAACCATCACCGTGGGGCCCCCCAATATACGGCCAGGCAGAAATGTGGGTTGGACTCCATGTGCTTATTGCCAGTCCTCAGGAAGCGTCTCAGCCTCTGATTTTGGTCGTCTTTGGGAGTGGCTCTGGCTCCCTGGAGAGTGATATTCTCTGTACCCCGAGGACACTTTTTGTGTCCATGGTGCTGTCCAGTCCTAGCCAGGAATAGTTACTGTTTGGGCTCAAACCTGACAGGACACTCGAAAGGATTTTTAAGTAGCTCTCTGGTCAGAAATTGGCCAGGTTGGAAGCACGGAGTCCTCATCAGAGCCTGACAGCAACCTCACGGCGGGGCTTTCTCCCCTAAGCCAAAAGGAAACCATGTACTAAGCGGGAAAGAAAAACAAACATGCTGCAGCCTTCTGTGGAAGGATTTACTGGAACAAGCCAGAGACTAAGCTGTAAATCTGGAACACAGGAATCTTGTGATTTCCACTCTAACTGAAGAGCTTCTGGATATAAAGCAGCAAACTGAAGATGATGTAGAGGGATGGGTGGTTCAAGCCTGTGATGTCACTCAGGTCGCAACCTAATATCTTGAGGAATTAAAAACAGGGGTTCCTGTCTTAGGACAAATCACATCTTTATCAGAACAAGTATAGCTCTAGTAGCAAGTCAAATCCCACTGTCATTTTTACCAACCCCCAAACCTTCCCAGTTCGTCTAAAGAGTCTTGATCTTCTCTAAGGAATGATGGGAATGTTCTACTTGCAGAACTTGTCTTGTCTTGTACACCATTCCTTTCATGTGCAAACTTCAGGGAGGTCATTCTTACCAGAAGGGGGGGAAAAAAGAGGGGAATGGCTGTTGGGAACTTAGGTGAATGAAAATCTTAAATGTCATCTCTCCAGATGCTTAAGCCGTCTGAGCAGGTAACCTGAATTTATCCCAACTTTGAGAAACACGATTTGGTTGTAAACTAGTCAGTTTTGCATTCTCATACTGGTCTCATGACTAAAATTGCAAATGAAAGCTATAAAATCTCTCTGTGTCTACGGATGTATGTTGTAGATGGGTGATGGTTTTCTACCTCTGGGTGATACTGCCAAAATTACTTTGTAAAAGTTGTAATTAATTGGCTTAAAAAAAGCAGCTTTCCTTGTCAACAAACTACTGCCCGTTTTGTAGCAACAAAATTACTTGAAAACAGCATCCAGACCTGGGCCGCCGCCACCGGTTTGCATAGTGACCTCAGAGGTCATGTCCCTGGCCTGCTGATCCCAGAGTATGCACAGCCCTTCCTACGCCTCAGTGGCTGCCCTGCCCTGTCCTCCTCAATCTCCACGACTAGTAGAAAGGACTGAAGCATCAGTAAAATCCCATTAGGAAAATTCTGTACAACTCTGGAATTTCTCTGTACCAAGATGCGGTCATTGGACTTTCTGACTCTTAAAGTCCTTACCTTTAGAAAAGCTTGTTTCTTACAGAACAGTAATTGGCACGTGCACGCATTTGCCTCCTTCCCGGTACTCTGACCCTCGGATTGCCCAACCAGACCTGTTAAGATATTGCCACGTCCTCTCTATTTCCAGAATTCTCTTTCACAAGTTCAAGAGGCTTATGCTGAACAAGAGTACCACCTGATCTCTGACTCCCTTCGTGAGCCACATGCCAGAGAATACTCAAACTGGGAAAGACCTCCAGTAGAGGACTCCCTCTGCACTGGTGTGAAAGGATCGTTCTGGTACTGCTGACCAGTTCCTGCATAGCTAACCCGGGAGGCATCCGTCCTGACTTCCAGGAGTCGGGGGACCTGAAAAGAACAGACGCAAGCTCTCCAGCTGCCAGCAGCAGATGGCTAGCCCGGATGTCAGAGCAGGCCTTGATCACTGTCCTCCTTCCCTATGAAAATCGTGATGGGCAAAAATGAATCAGACTTCTCCACGTAAGTGTTGTTTTTCTCCTGTTTGCTCTTTGCTGCTACTCTTTAACGTGGAAAGACTGTTCCCCCGATGGGCGACTGACCAGGGAGACTACCTCTCAGGCTGGATCTGCCTTCGCAAACTCTGATCTACCCATGATTTTGCACACACACACACACACACACACACACCCGGGCTTTCCTGTAGCCAGTTCTTCATAAACCACACACGAATTCCCTGCAATGTCAGCTTATGCAGTTAAACTTCGCAGCCAGGCTTTCCCAGCGCCTTCTTGTTACCTTTCTCCAGTGCTACCCGTCCTTGACCAACTGGATACAGACACCTGTGTGCCCTGTTGTAAGTATATTGGCATCACCTGAGTCTTATGATTATCCACATCAGATTTGCCCCTGATCACAAAGAATTCTCACTGGAAGCATTTGCTTTTGCAAGGAATTTAGAACAATTCTTTATTTCAGATTAGGAAATTGACTTCCTGAATGTGCCAGAAACCTAACCAACCCCTGGCATGAACAATGCTGCTTTAGCAGGAGTGCTCTGTGCCCCGACAGGATTTAGCTTTGTCCAGGGTGTGTATCATTCTCTTGGGACCTAGGAGTGCCCAGACTAGCATATACGCAGACAGCCTCTTTGGTTCTCTCAGTGTACCCCAATTGTCCATAGCCAAACTGAGACACCTTATTGGTCAGCTCCCCTGAATTTACATTATCAGGTTAGAGGAGACCAGGAAGCATTCATGATTTAGGAGTTGCTTCCTTTGGCCTAGCTCTACTTCCCTGGTTAGGAGGGGGTGCAAATGAAGCTAGGGCCCCAAACTTTGCTCTAGCCCATCGAACCACTGACACCTCTAGTGCTAAGGCCATCACAGCCCAGCAAGACTCTCTAGATTCTCTGCCTAAAATCGTCCTTGACAGCAGGCTAGTCCTCCATGATCTCTTGGCTGAACAGGATGTCTGTGCCATAGTCAATCAACACGCAGACTTGGCTTAACACTTTGGGGGAAGTCAAGGTTCAGTTACATCAAGTCTAAACAACAAGCCGTTGGTTACAAGTCCATTTTGACTCATCTTGGAATTTTGATTTATTCAGCTGGTTCCCAATAAGACTGGGCTTATGGTTTAAATATATACTACAACTGGGTCTTTCTATCCTGTTTGTCACTTTGTTTTGTGGTTCTTTAAAGTACAAAGTTACCCATCCGGCCTTTGTGAAAATAACAAACCTGATAGCATTTCAAAGCCTTGGGCAAGCAAAAGTCTGACACCTATACCCTTCACAAAGTCTCCTTGCCTTGACCGGCCACTTGGACCCAATATAAGTTGCTCAGATGTGGCCTTTTGCTTGCTACTATCCCAGAAGCTCTTCTCACCCTGAAGGAAGTCATGGTAAAGAAAAAAGATACAAGTATGGTTGAAGAAACAACGTGGATCATCAAAAGGTGAAGTCCATGCAAAAAAAAAAAAAAAAAAAATCACACATGTTCACTCAGAAGAACGGAACTTAAGAACTTAGAGACTGATTTTCCATAAATGCTTAACTTACAGAAGACTGAGACTTAGTGCTTAAACAGAGAATGTATGCCAAGGATCTCTTCCTGTCCTCCAGCTGATGAATTTGTTTAGACTCTGGCTATACTTTTCCCTCTTTGCACACTTTACAAATCTAGCCTGCCCCAAGCCCTCAACGCTCACCTGTAGCCTGCTACAGCCTGCATTTCCCAAAGTGCACTTCTGCTGCTGCTCCCAAATAAACTCCATTTCTGGTCATCTGAGCCTGCCTCAGCTGACCTCCTTATTGAGGTTGTTCGCCATTATTGGGAACATTCCAGTTAGATGAGAGCATTCATGTAAGTGAACCTGAAAGCAAGGTTTGCCAAATGCAACAGGATGGGTTACCCATTTTCATGGGCATGTGGAAGCCTCCAAAAGGTTTCACAATTCCAGAGTAGCTTCAATAAAACAGCCACTGCAAAAGGATAATGAAAAGTAGAAGACAGGAGAGGTACCCAAAACCAAGACTGTAACATTAACGTGACTCTACTTCCCTTTATCCTCTCTTAACCTCTGAGTACTCTTGATCTGCTCATCTGCTGAAGTGTCTTTCCACTCTGAAGAGACTACATGACTATTAACAAAAGTCTGCCCCATTACTGGCCCCAAGGGTAGGCCTCTGTATGAGCCCTTCTCATAGTTGATGGGACTCTGAAGGGTTTTCTGGTAACCTGTGACCAGTTAGTCCATTAAACAGCCAACAGGAAACTAAAATGGAAAGCCTTGCTCAATTCTGGTGGATTCCAGGACTATACGCTCTACTTTAAACTCTACTTGCTTGGGACCCTGCAGGTGAGAGGGCCCGGGAAAAGTGGCAGAAACTGGCAAAGGGTGGGAATCCTGATCAGAGTCCCCTTCCCTGACTTCTTAGAAGTCTTTACAAGAAAAGAAGTGCAGCCATTTAAATGGAAACAATTTGAAGCCCACCTAGCATTATTTTTAGCAATCCCAAAATCTCCACCCGCCCCCCTTCATCTCAAAAGGCTTGTAATTACACTGTAAAATTCTGGCCTCAGGATAACAAAATTCCATCTTGAAGAAACTTGTGCTCTTTCTCTGCACCATAGCGTTGTAAGTGTTCTATCTGGTTTTCTCTAGAGTGTCCCTGGAAAATCTCAAAGAATCTGTCTCTCCCCTTAAAAAAGACGTTTCACTAATTAGGTTTATTTGCTACGTTAAATTACATGGGAAGCTTTGTCATGTAAGTAATAAAAACCTTCTTAGGTTATTTGTATAAATCATGTTATTCTTGAAATTGTATGAAGTTTCTGGAAAGCTAATATGTCCTGGTATGATGTTATTCATAATTTCAGTTATCTTTAAATGTTGTGTATCACAGAAGTAACCAAATGTCCTTATCAATGTCATTATCATGAACTCTAATCAGATCTGAGCATTTTAAAGTGTTTTGTCATTTACAGCCACTTGATTGTTTTACCCTGATGATTTTGCAAAACTGAGATTCAGAAAGGAACCCTACCAAGAACTCCTCACCCCTTCCACTGCCACCGGTTTGTAAGGTGCTGGACCCTGGGTGCGCGTTTTATGACAGAGGAAGGCTCCGCCTGTCGTCTGGTCCAGTGCAGAAGCTGGAGATGCCAAAAGCAAATTGACGAGGAAGAGAGGTAGCAAATCAAGGTTGAAGGCTTCCTCCCAAAGTGTGGAAAGAAAGTTTCCATTCCCCCTTCCCTCTCTGACCATCCTTCCCCTAATTCTTACTCCATGAAGGTCTGCATGATCCTTTTGTCCACCTTTCTCCTGGCCCTGGCCTGCAAAGATAGTGCCATTGTTCACCTGTCTCAGGCCACTGCCAAGGGAGAGGTCATCTGACCTCCAGAAGACTGTTGGATTTCCCATGATGCTCGTGCTCCCGAGATTCTGCCCATCACAAACTTCTGCCAGCACTTCAGCTGCCCTGGCCCAAACCCAGCCCCTCCCTTCACCATGTCACAGTCCCTGGTTAAGAACCCCAGGCCCAGGGGACTTTGCGTCCAGGCTCTGTCCAAAGAAAGGGACACCAGGTGAGGGTAACCAAACAGAAGCACAGACCCACAAGTTGTACTGGCCTCTGTGGCTGTCCTCCTCTGAGTGCCAAGCCACAGACTCAAATAGGAATGACCAGGAAACATTCACGAATCAAAGTTTGCTTCCCTTGGCAGATCGTATGCCTCCTGGACAAGGAGTAAGCGCGACTCTCTCGCAGACGTTGCAGAATTGACTTCTAGAACAAGAGCTGCCTCACAAATTCCTAGGCTCTCTGCCCAAGCTGTTCCGATGGATGGCCCTGGAGTGTCTTTTAGCTGAGGCATGGCTGTGGCCAGCCAACACCACTTCCTACACTCGGATAGACACTTCTGGGGATGTGGAGACTCACCCACCCAAGACCACTACACGTACCAGCAGACTTAAGAAAGGGACTCCTTCAGTGGGGTCTTTCTGGGACATACTTGATTCTGAGTGGGTGTTCTCCTGCTCTGATAAAAACTGGCGCACGTTTTTCTCTCAAAAGCTTTAAATATGTGGTTGCAGCCATTTACCACCCAGCAAAGGATCTACCTAAGAACAGAACTTCAGGAAAGGAACAAAGAGAATGACAACGTCAAAAAAGAACCTGATCTGATGACCTGTGAGTACCACACAGAGATTCAGCAAAACCTGTGAGAACTCCTGAACATTAGCTACGAGTAACCCTATACCTTAAGTTTTGATCACATCTCTTGGTGAAGTTAGGAGTCTGATTAAAAGAGAATTATTAAAAACAAGAAAACAAGCTCAAAATTGAGTGACCGATGCTAAGACCCATGTCACCAAACTGAGATCTTGACGTAATTAGGATCAGTTCTCCCAGAAATAGAGTCTTAAGCCAGTCAGTAGAAAATGACCTTGCAATAACCAGTCGATTTTTTGCCTAGTATAAGTCCGTGTTCCTGCTCCCTTCTGCCTGAAGAAGTCTCATCTTTTTTTTTTTTTAAAGATTTTATTTATTCATTTGACACAGAGAGAGAGATTACAAGTAGGCAGAGGGGCAGGCAGAGAGAGAGGAGAGAGGAGGAAGCAGGCTCCCCGCTGAGCAGAGAGCCCGATGTGGGCCTCGATCCCAGGACCCTGGGATCATGACCTGAGCCGAAGGCAGCAGCTTTAACCCACTGAGCCACCCAGGCGCCCAAGAAGTCTCATCTTGTACAGCTCCTTTCTGTCTACTAGATGAGATGCTGCCCGATTCATGAATTACTGAATAAAAGCCAATACAATCTTTCTGATTTCCTCAGTTTGTTTTTTGAACATCATCTTCCTCTCAAAGGCTAAGCCCCTGTTTTTCTAATCTCCTGTCTGCCAACTCAGGAACCTTTCAATAAAAACTGTTCCATGCCTCCTAATTTGTTCAGGATCTCATCCTACCCTATTTTTTAGGGAGAAGTCGGGCTCGCTCTCTGCAGTAAGATGAGGCCCTTCGCTGTTTATCAAACACCCCTGCCTGCTTGCTGCTGCATCTGTGTTTTTGCCCGTGGAATGCCGCCCCCCCCACCCCCCGCCCCCTGCCAGCC
>LNAC01000317.1:1707481-1728793 GCA_002007465.1 Ailurus styani | reverse complement strand
CCCGGCTGCTAGCCCACAGCCGAGAAGCAGGACTGCCCTGCGAGTCAGGCTGCCCCCTGCTGGCGCCAGGTGACCACAGGGCCGGGGGGCGGGGGTGGCGAGGGGACCGCGGGTCGCTGGAGGCCAGCCGGGTCTCGCCTGCGATGCCGGACTCCGCGTGGGCCTAGGACAGGAGCCAGCACCCACGGAAGGGTGTCCTCTGAAAAATACGCCAGTAGCCTGGCCTGTTTCTTTCTTTCTTTCTTTTTAATGGTGTAAAGGGCTTCTATAGATACAAAGAGAACCAAGAGAATCCCTGTTGTACTATTATGTTCAATCAGATGAAACGCCCACTTTTTGTAGATCAGAAAACAGTCCAACAGAGGGCGCGTCACAGGCTTCAACCAAATACTAGTATGAAACCCCAAGAACGGATTTCCGCTCCTGGGAACCTCCACGGTGGAAGGCTGCGGGCACACGGAGCGCCCGGGAATGCCTGGTGCCAACACTCACCACGCCACTCCCTGTCTACAGTCCTTGCTCTTTTTCCGCATCCACACTCTCAACGCCCACCTCTGAGCAGGGGTGGACAATGCTAGGACACGTGTGAAATTCAGGGTGGCGCCACTGGCCAAGTACAGGAAGAGGTGAGTTCCCGTTCTGTCACTCAGGGTAGAACCTGAAGTCCCCAGCGAGGGGCCCTCCAAGACTCGGTCCTCAGTTTCCTCTCTGGTCCCACCCTCTCCATCACCTGCTCTGGCCATACTGGCCTCCTGGGAACATGCCAAGTGCGGGCCTGCCTCTGGGGCTTTGACCCTGCTGTTCCCCGAGATGGCCTCAGGACTTGCTACCCCATCCATTCAGGTCTCTGCTCAAATGCCACCTTATTAAAGGGAGTGTTCCTGTCCCTGATGCTTTCATCTAACAGAGTCTTTCTTTCTACTGCGTAGGCTCCTGCCCTGTTCCTTTTTCTTCTTTGTGCTTGTCACCACTTGACATATATTTTTCTTTCTTGTGACTCCCCAGTGCTAGAATCTCACTCTACTGAGAGCTGGAGTGTGCTGTTTTGTTCACTGCTCTATCCCCTACGGGGGCACCCGGTACATTAAGGCACTTGATAAATATTTGTTGCATGAAAGAATGAAGGAGACAGTCTTGCCTGGACAGCTCAATCTTATCATCTATAAATCGATTCTTTGAGCCACAGTCCTGGGCAATCGGGTTTTGATAAAATGGAATGATGGCTTGGGTTTTGGCTCTTTTCAGAAAAAGGTGTGATTCACAGCTTCACTTCTGCCTCTTGTTTTTGCTCTTCAATGAATTTACACCTGGCGGCATTAAGAGGTCCAGGATAAAGTGAGGCATCAGCGGGAAGCTATGTCAAGACTTCCCTCTACCTGGCTAGCCCGGCCGGCCTCCATGCTGACTGGCAAAGCACCCTCCACGGGGGTCTGGCAGGCTCATTCGGTAGAGGATATGGCTCTTCCTCTCAGGGTTGTGAGTTCAAGCCCCACGTCTGGGGTAGGGATTGCTTAAGTAAATAAACGTAAAAACAAATCTTTAAAAAAGAAAAGAAAAAAAAAGGACAGCTTCCTCCACACCCACTGCCTCCAGAAGCCTGGGGGTTCTCTAGGCGACTCCCGGCGGCCACCAGACGTAGCCACTGGGATAAGAACAGGTCTCAGAGCTAACACGGGCTGGTCGCCACCTGCTCAGATCTTCACCCTGCCTCGCTGTAACAGGAACCCCCCCGCCCCCCGGTTCAGGCCGGCCCCTAGTTCGCCAATTCTTGGGGCCGGCCTGGGGCCAGCAACGCCAAGGTTCACAAAGGGAGGTCCGCTCTAGGGAGGGAAGTGTCCCCAAGGCCTAGTACACTCACCTCGTGGAATGAACATAGTGGGGACTCCGGACCCGGAGGTCTGGTGTGGATGGCATGCTGGACTGCGAGTTCCAGTGGGGGAGGCTGCGGATGGGACTGTTCTGCAGGGAGCTGCTGCCCCCGCCGGCTTCGGCACAGCTCCCCGTGCTGGGAAAGCGCTTGTGGCTGCTGCAAACCAGAGGAGACCAGGCTGGTCACTGCCAGACACAACTGGCCCTCTTCCCAGGGGGCCACCCAGCCGCGGACCTCAGCCCTGGTGTCGGGAAAGCTGGCCCAGGACCACCCCACCTCTCCCTCGGATTCCGATTGTGGTACTCGGCCGTCACCCCAGAAGTGGGTGGGGGTCCCCATCCCCGATCCCCACGGCACTGTGAGACAAACACCCTCATCAGCCTTATTCTGCGTAGTCCCTGCCCTCAACCACAGGTTCTGTTTTCCAGCCGACAAATATTTACCTGTCTGGACAGCCACTGGGAGCTTTAAAGGGTGTAATTAAAGGAAATGAGAAAAACAGAGAAACGGACCAAAAATGCCTTCCAATAACCCCTCTCTGCAATCTCAGCTGAGTAATGAGCTGATAACGCACAGCTAAGATGACAGCTGTCGGGTTCCAGAATCCTCTTGGACGGTGGTGCCGACTTCTGAGCCGCTATGGGAGTCCTACGAGCGGCCTGTCACTTGCCATGCAGAGTAGTGCTGCCCCAGACTTGCTCGTTACCTCCCGCGTCATCGCACAACCTTCTAGCCCTGTGCCAACACGCTGTGAGCCCGAACCCCCCTTTCCTTGTGCACGCCGGAGCTGCACCTCCACAGGGTGAGCAGCAGAGGGCGTCGTGCGCGCGGCTCAGCGGACCGGCCGGCCCGGGAGGGAGGGCATCCGCCCAAGGGGATTCCGCGACTCCGGGATGCTGTTTGAGACAACCGTCGCTTTTTTTTCCTGTGGCCTCCCGGACCCGGCTCACCTGGAATGGCCGTGGGAAGAGCGTTTCTTGACCTTCTCGTAAGGCTCATCCAAAGAGGACTCGCTCCACATTTTGGGCTTTATGGGGGACTTGTCATAGTCGTTGCGATGATAGTGCATCTGCCGGAGTCCCTCCAGGGACTGGGGAGGGGGGGGCCTGTTGTGTGACGGTGGCCGAGGAGGAAGTCCCTTGTGAGGAGACTGTAAGGGGGACAGTGTGCTGGTGACCTGAGAGTCTTCTGCGCAGAGATGGAGAGAGACGAACTGAGCCAGGGTCCCTCCCACCGACCCAGACAGAGCCGCCCACCCCCACCCACGTCCTCCCCTGCCCTGCAGACGGGGGTGCGCTCCGTGAGAGCACCCCACGGCTTCCCCACTTGCCAAGACAGGTCAGACCAGAACAAACCAAACCGACACTTCAAGCAGCACTTGGTAGGCAGAGGAATTTCACTCAGGATTAGCTACAGAGCGAGTGTAGCCCGAATTCCTCGAAAGACCCATCGCAAACGATGGCTTCATAGCAAACATAGCAAACACCTGATTGTATTGTCAAGTTGTTTCTCAGTAGACCCTTAGCGTCTAATTCGCTCTGGAGAAGTTTTAGCTCTGTGAGGGTTCTCTTTTGTTCACTTTTACAACCCCAGTGCCTAGAATGACGGCACACAGCAGGTGCTCAATAAATACTTGTTAGAAGAAATGAAAGAAGGTATGTATGCTGAGTGTCATGATCTGTTGGTGGCTCTGGGTACCCCCTCTCTGCTTTCCTCAGATCGCTATGGTCTTTTAACGTGTGCTCAGAGATTTTCCTCTTGTACCTGCCTTAGGTTCTTCCGGAAGGAGACAGGCTACAGATACTAACCGAATGGAAGATTATTCCCTGCCTTCAGGGGAGTCACAATCTGTCCCACCCAACGTGCTGAGGGGAATTCAGCCGTGGACAGGCAGAGAGGAGGAAGGGAAGAAGAGCCCAGGGGCCCATCCAGCTGGGGTGGTGGCTGGTGAGGAGGAGGAGGGAGGTGGGGAGCGCCTGTTAGGGGCTAGAGCACCTGACCTGCTGTGTCTCCTGAGATGACCTGATGCCCCAGCTGACAGGGGACCTTCGATTCCAGCTGAGGAATGAGGATTTGGTCTGAAAGCCATAAGAAGACTTTGCAACTTCATAAGCATGGATGTGTCAGGATGAAAATCGTGTTTGAGAGCCAGTCAGTGGCAGGGTTCAAAGCGGGCAAGGCTGGGAGAGGGATGAGGCAGGGGTTGAGGGAGAGGGAGAATGGTGGGGGGTGTGAGGGAGTGGCAGTGAGCAGAGGGGAGAAGGAAGAATTCAGGGTTCATTGTGATGGCAGAGGGGGGAGTGTGAAGGGAAAAATACACAGAAGCAAACCTCAGAAATTCCAACGATGGCTTCATAGCAAACATAGCAAACACCTGATTGTATCGTCAAGTTGTTTCTCTTCAAGCCACCTCTCACTTGGCTCCAAATCCATCTCCCACCAGTATTCTTATCATAGCCTAATTCTCCATCCCCCAACCTGGGACTCTATTATGTGCCCTCTCCTCAAATCAGTAAAGGCAGGAGCCCTAGAACGGGCAAGCCTGCAGTGGGAGTGGGGGTCCAGGTGAGGCAGTAACGCCCCTCAGGGGGCCTGGGGGTCCGGAGACTAATCACCCATAAGGCCTCCACATTCGCTGACGCAACAGGCACGTCCCGCAACTCTTCTCTTACCACGAGATCTCACTAAATGGTCCGTGTTCCCTCCTTTGGAGAGACTGCGGTCCAGAGAGGCCAGAACCAGGCCTGGATCTCCCACACGCAGAACGCCTCTCCCTGCTCCCCTGCAACCTCACCTTGGCCATGGTCCTGGCCATGTAAGGACTTGGACAATAAAAATACTATGACCTGATCGCCCACAGCAGGGCCAGGACCATCGGGTCAATAGCCAGCCGGCCTCTCCCCACGCCAGCAGCACTACTGGCCCTGCAGTGATCACCGTGACTCTGCACGGCAGACGGTTTTCTGTTTTCTGTCTGAACAGCCTCTTAGCACTGCCCATAGGTTTCCCTAAAGGGCAAAACAAATTAACTGCCACTTAATATATTTCCATATCATTAAAGTCCTGGCCTTCCAAGTGTTGGTTTAAACCCGCAAGAACATTCTCAGAGATGGTCCTGGGCCTAGAAGTCTTTCTTCCTCCATATGTGGAGGTGGTGGGCTGGAGGGGTGGGGTATGGGGGATCGGTTCTGTTTTTCTAAGAATTTCCCAAGAAAATATCCTGATAACCACTGGGCTTTCAGAGGTCAATGGAAAAGAGCAAGATAGTTCCAAGGCCTGACGAGCAATCTAAAGGGACAAGTCCTCCCTTTCGTTGTCACTATGTCTCAGGATGACGTGGAGGGCTGGTTTTCTTCCTGCCAATGCCAGGCTTTCCTATCAGGCTTCCATCTCTGACTTATGATCCAACCAAAGTCCATGTCTTTCCTCCAGAAATTATTAATACTCAAAAGGCAACTGCACACGGGGTTTAGTTATGAACGTGGTGTTGGCAACCATAAGCCAGAACACCATTCACGGCCTATCACCTTACCTGCTACCTCTGGGCCACAGAAGACACTCAAGTTCCAACAGACATTGAGTGAACGCTGTGCCCACCCGCTCCCAACCGCATGGGTGAGCGCTGCGGACCAGGGACTCGAGGAGCACCCGGCTGCCCCCCGTGCCTGGCTCTTGCCTCTCCACCCAGCTGTGCCCGATGACACACAGCTTAATGCCTGTTTGATCTGGGCCCGAGTTCTGAAGCAGGAAACGACAACCTACCATCCTCTAGCACAAGGGCATCTGAGAGGGAACTGTCTTCACTGGCAATATTTCCATCTGAGAAGACAAAATGCAAAAGCCTGTGAGTTTCACACACTCCCCCAAGACAGAGCCCTCTCTGTAAAAATCATGAGTTCAGGACCATCATGTCCTCCTCTTTCTGATCAGAAAGATCACCTGAAACACAATCAAAATGCTGGCCGGCATTTCTTTGGACAGTCCCTGGGGTGGGTCATCGCCTGCTCCTGACACTGCACTGTGCCCCAGTGTCTCTGTCCGTCTGCGTTCTTGTTTTCCCGGGACCCGGCAGTGCTGAGTAGCTTACTATCCAGGATAAAGGCCGCCTGGCCTGGTTAAGCCGCATCACTGTCCCAGCCCAATCTCGGGGCATGTGCCAACTGGACCAAAAGAAGTCAACTGCTCTTTATTCTACACATGCGAAACCACGGTGAGGAACTTGGCTTTGCTCTTATGGCCATAAATGTCTTCTCCATAAACCTCTTAGGTCATTAGTAGTGAAAACAAGCTACTAAATACAGCTTCTCTCTCCCCCAGCCTTATTTTTATAGATTCTAGTTAACTATGAGGACGCGCCCAAGAGGGAGCCAAATAATCCTTCCTCTTTAACATCTGGGGAAATTGAGGCCCACCTAGGGAGGAGTGGTTTGTCTGCAGTCACTCTGCTCTCTTGGAAAAAGGAGCCAGAGGTCCCAGGTCTGAAGTTCCAAGTTCAGTGTTTTAGCTCTTAAAATAAAATACCAGGCTGAGGAACTATGGGGAACTGGAATTATTCCTCGAATTCGAGCACAGCAGAAACAGTATTTCAAGGATGCAGCAAAATAAAGAAGGTATGTTCTTGAACAGTTAAAAAAAAAAAAAAAAGGCTGCAAACCTGGATGGGACCCTGTGCTGGGGGGACGGACACAGATCTGAACACAGACTCCGGTGGCGGGGCTCACAGAACAGTCCTCGCCGGGCCGGCTCAGGAAGCTGGCTCTTCTGTGGCCAGCCGGGGACAGGTGGGCCCTGCCCCCCCAAACTCGGCTCTGGTGACCATGCTGGGTGCTCCCACAGAGCCGTGAGACCCCGAGGGCCTTCGAGGGCCTCAAGGAGGCCCTAAAGAGAAATTGTACAGACAAGGGCTGGCTGGCTGCTGCTGTGTTGGGAAGTGGGTGACAAAGGGACAGTCTTGGCCACGGACAATGGGGCAGGATGGGGAAAGACCGTTTAGTCCAAATTTCCTAGAGGGAAAGGATTTTTTTAGGGCCTCTCTCTTGTTTTCCTCAACTAGGCAGTCACTTTACTGGTCTTGCTTGGTGGGCTGTGAGCAACTAGGGGACAGAGAACTTGACTTTGGCATCTTGGGAGTTTCCGGTATAGCATGGCTTCCCTAGTAAGCCCACATTTTAGGGTTGCACAATTATATTTTATGTATTAGATGTTATTTATATATATAATGTATGCAATTGTGGTAAAACATATATAACATAAAATTTACCATGTTAACCGCTATGAGCCGCACAGTTCAGTGGCATTAAATATATCTGCGTTCTTGAGCAACCATCACCACCATCCGTCTCCCAAACTTTTTCATTTTTCCAAACAAAACTTGTACCCATCAAATTCTAACTCCCCATTCTGCCTCCCCCAGTCCTTAGAACCTCTATTCTACTTTCGGTATTCCTAGAGCCAAAGTGTTTTCAATATGTCAACTACGAAAGAACACTTGGCACATATATTGTACAGAGTCTGCTAAATGTAGAAAAAGAGGATCGTAACCGTTGGGGGACTTCACGGTGTTGGTGGATTCGGGGGTATTTCCTTCTAGTGTTTAGCACATAGAATCACCCAGATTCCTAACGCCTGCTGACCTGAGCTCAGGGGTCTAGAGAGTCAGAGTGGGGCGGCCCCATCAGCTCTGGGACAGGGGCCCTTGGAGCTGGTCTGAGGACAGAGGCTCAGTGGGGTGCTGGCTTGCCATGTGCCCCAGCCATTCAGATGTGGGTAGGATGATCAGGTCCCTGAGGAGGTCAGAGCCCGGGCAACTCCAGTGAGGCTGAACTGGCTCAGTGAGGTCAGCCCGGCTCCTGGTGAGGGCATGGAACAGCATGGAGCTCAGGGCTGCAGGGGGCACTAAGGAGTGATCGGGACAGTTTGACTTATGTAATCCCCCTCCTCTGTGGACCTGAGCACCCTTTATTGCTCTCCTTTGGCATCAGGCCTTAATTAGCTTCAATTTACAGATTAAAAAAAAAAAAAAAAAAGCTAAGGCCCAGGGTAGTTAAATGGCTCGCTCAGATCCCGCAGGAAGCCAGCTTTGGACCTGCTCCCAGGGCTGGGTCCAGACGTGCCAGTGGGGAGCAGGTTTAGCACTGACCTGCGATGATCAGGGAAGCCCTCTGCGTGGGTTTCTTCCCGGACTTGATGCGGTTCTCGTTGATGGCATTTTCAATCTCCTGCAGCTTCTTCAGTGCATTCAGATAAGAGGTTTTCCTTTGTTTCTTCAGTTTTTTGCTGACGTTGGGGTCACTGGCGAGGCGGCGGGCAGCCTCTGTGATCTGGGATTGAATGGCAAACTCTCGTTCCAGGCGTTCCAGCTCGGCTTCCTGTGGGAGGGAGAGAGGAGGCTGCTGACCCTTTGTGGGAAGCGAAGGGCTCAGCGAGCGGCTAAGGGAGGCACCGTCCTCCCGGCCCCTGCCCCAAGGCCAGCACGTCCTACTCTTTGGGAGGCCCTCCTACTAGGAAACCAGCATTCCCAGTACCCAGCCCCAACCCTGCCTGAGCCCGCAATGGCCCCTTCCCTAAAATCTCCGGCAGCCAGGCCCTGGGCACTCCCACCGTCCAGACCCTTGGCCCCTGTTACGTTCAGGAGACGAGTGTTGGTCGCTAGGTGGGCAGCGCCAGCGAGAAGCAGAGCTTCCCTGAGGCAGGCCGGAGGCAGGGGGTCACCTGACTCCATCTCCTGGGTCTCCACAGCCAGGGTCACAACGACCAGACCCTCGTGGAAATCAGAGCCTGTCTGGTTGGCATCTCCTTGCCATTTGGGCAGAGGCAGCACCATTGCTTCCAGAGTGGGCTTCTGCAGGTTTGCCAGCAGGGGGCTCCCACGGGCCCTCTGTCTCCCATATTCTGAGCCCTTTGTGGTGGGCTGTGCCCCACGCCCCAGGATCTCTTTTGGAAGCCAGTTCTCCAAGCGTCAGCTGTCCCCATTGGCAGCGGCGCTGGGCTGCGAGGCTCGGACAGGAGGGTGGAGGAGCCCAGCCCCCACTCCTGGGATGGAATGTTTCAGGGCATTCTCTGTCCTTCCCTCCGTCAACCTCCCTGCGGCCGCCACCCTTGACTCTGGCCAGAAGGACCAGATGGATGAATATGCCCTCAGTTTCGGTCCCAGGAGAAATGAGGCTGCAGCTGGCAGGACTGCACAGGCAGACGGATGGACGGATGGCCTGCAGGCTGTCTGCCTGTCTGCAAACATCTGACAGGAGGACCAGCCCTCCGCGGGGAACCCATCGCTCCATTTGTGGGGATGGACAGACCTTCCCGGTTAACGGCCGCATAACAAGGCTTGCCTCCCGGTGGCACGTGCCAGGCCTGGCCAGGCCGGGAGCCTCCAGGGAGCAGGTCAGTCTTAGCTGGATTCCTTTCGGTTTGAGTGCCTTAAGCCTGAGGGGAACAGGGACCAGGAGGGAGGGGGAGCGTGGAGAGGACACAGAACTGCTTCAGAGGTGATAAACTCCTTCCAGGTCCTTCGAATGCTGGCTGCACTCGCTCTCCGGAGGGAGAGGAACGTGGGGATGGATTCCCGCCCGGGGTCTTGAAACAAACAAGTCACCAAGGACAAAGGCTGGTCTGTGAGGCTTCAGCGCTAGAAGCATCTGTTCTCGGAGCTGAGGAGAGCCCTGGCCCTGGGACCTGACCTGGCGTGGGAGCCCAGGACGAGTTCGCATTCTCAGAATGGACACGCACAAGGCCGCCGGCCCTGGCTCTCCAGATGGCTGCCTGCAGTGTGGACGGGGAAGCCAAGTGCATTCCCAGGAGAAACAGAGGCAGCCACAGAGCTGGGGGTGGGGAGCCCTTCCTTCCTAGAGGGGCTCTGCACAGGCTCCTGCTGACTCGGGGGTACTTCCTGTCATTAACTCCGAACCAACACTAGCAGGGGTAGGTAAGGAAGATGGTGCACACGGACTTCTCAGGGAAGGAGAGGCCTCGCTTACTGGTGCATGGGAAGGAGCTGCTGGTGGGAAGGCAGTCGGGGCTGTGGGCCCTCGCTAAAGTGGGGTCTGCTCTTCAAAGTTTAGTCCAGCCGTCTGTCTGTCCGGCATAAGAGAGTGGAAGTTGCTCAGGCAATCCTGGTGACAGCCGGATTGGAGAAATACTTGACCTGATGGTCTCCTAAATCCCACCCACTCGCACCCCTGCTCTGCCCACCCACAGCCCCGGCTTCGGCTGTCTCCCCCCTGCTCGCAGCAACTCACGGTTACTGAGCATGAAGCAGGTGTCAAGTAGCAAGCTAAGTGTTTCCCACACACTAGCGCATATAACCCTAGTGACTGCTCCAAGACGTAAGGATTATGAAGCTCCTCCTCCAGAAGAGGAAAACTGCTGAATGTTACATGTGGCCAGAGCCTCTGCTAAGTGGGCCCATGCCCTGAGGCGCTAGGAGAGCCGATCTGACTGGTCCCCAGCTCATGGCTGCAGGGCACGTGTCTCCTCCCGGAATTCACCCTCTCACTCACCCGCTGCGGCTGGGACTCAAGAACGCCTGCTTCCCTCAAGTCCCTTTTGGAAGACTGTACAAATCAACATGGCCACGGTATTCCCTTCCCTTCCCCCTCGGCTTTGGTTCCTGTTCTTGTAAGCCCTCTCTGTTCAACAGCATTTTAATTAGTAACTTCACTCAGAATAAATCCCGAAGACATTTCCTGGACATGACCTTGAGGCCTAAAGGTGTGCGTGACCTTGAATCTCTCTTGGCCTGAGGCTGGAGAGCTTGTTAACCAGATGAAGACCCAAGTCCTTGCACCTCCCCAAATGTGGACTCTCCAGCCCCAGCCCCCAGCAACATTTAGTGTCAGAGGTGATAAGTGAGCAATGCTTCAGTGGCTCCTCCAAATGCAGACAAATGACCTCAGGATGGTCCAGGGTCTAGTTCATCCATCCTCTGGCAGCAATGTTAGCAGCAAGGGGAAGGGAAGGCCCCTGAGGGCAGGCCCTATGGTCTTTCCCCAGCCAACAGCATCCCCGCACCTGTGGGCATGACCGGAGTCTTCCTTCTGCTTTGGTTGTTTCCTATTACTCAGAGGCTGGGCTCTGAGTAATAAAGAGCTGGGAGGCCATTAAAAAGACAGGTACACCTGAGTGTCTGGGATGTTCTCCCAAGCTTCACTTAGCTGCCTGCGATAGGCCTATCATGTTAGACAAACAACTTCCCCAGAAATCAAAATGCCTACTCATGCAAGCAAATGAATTCTACACCGAGGGGAGCCCCACGCTGACCGAGAGGCTAACTTAAAAGGGAGAAGGGAAGATCCTGCGGAGGAAAGGGGAAATGGCCTTTAGAATTGGGTAAAATGAAGACCCTGTCACAGAAAACCTGGGCACCCCAACGTTTGGGAGAAATAGAGGCTAAGGTGGGAGAATCCAACAACATCAAGGACACACCTCTCCTTTGGGCAGGATTTTCTGTTCATCGAGCTTGAAGGCTGTCCCGATTCTTCTTCGAACAATGGGTGGTTCCTCCCCTGGATCCAAGGGATATTCAACGGGCAGCTTGCCTGTCAGCTCCTGCATATGAGCAACAGCACCAGAACAGACATCAGAAGACAGCATGCACTCGGTTCCTAGGACGCACGCCTGCACACGCACGGGCTTCAAAGCCTGGATTCAGTGCGTAGCCTCGAAATCGTCACCTTTAGCAATACGTCTAAGGGCTCCTGAAATGCAATTTCACTTCTCTCTCTTTTTAAGATTTTATTTATTTATTTGAGAGTGAGCGTGAGCACACATGTGCATGCATGCTCACACGCATGCACGAGTGGAGGGAGGGGCAGAAGGAGAGGGAGAAGCAGGCTCCCGGCTGAGCAGGGAGTGCTATTCAGGGCTTCATCCCAGGACCCTGAGATCATGACCCAAGCCGAAGGCGGATGCTTACCCGACTGAGCCACCCAGGCGCCCCTCAATTCTCTAAGTGTGAGAGTGGGGCACCTGGGTGGCTCAGTGGGTTAAAGCCTCTGCCTTCAGCTCAGGTCATGATCCCAGGGTCCTGGGATGGAGCCCCGCATCAGGCTCCCTGCTGAGCAGGGAGGCTGCTTCCTCCTCCTCTCTCTCTGCCTGCCTCTCAGGCTACTTGTGATCTCTGTCAAATAAATAAATAAAATCTTTAAAAAAAAAAAGAAAAAGAAAAAGAAAAGTATGAGAGCAATCCTTTCTTTATAGAACAGATGTGCTTCGAAAAGTTTCTCCCAAAGTAAATTTCTTTTGGGTAAATAAAATAGCCATCAGCTGTCATCATAAAACCTAATCTCACCCATTTGTTAATTTCCCAAGTGTTCCCCTGTGCCTGCTACGTCCCAGGTGGGACCGCATGGCCAGGAGGGGGCAGAGCCAACTCAACAGCTCTGGTCTCTCCAGTTTCTGTGCTCTTCCACTGCATCAAACATTCCCTCACAAATATCTAAGTTCAGAATGTCTTTCAAATGAATGTTCTTAGGAGGAGCGGTATCTAAATGACAAAGCCAAAAAGGGATCATATTACATAAATTAGAAACTAAACACAAATAATAATTACTCCACTCAGGCTAGGTGCTCAAGGAGCAGGCTGAGCTTAAAAAACAGTACATGTATACAAATAAGAGTTTCACTACAAACTGAAAGTATAATCCATTTCATTGACAAGGCCTTAAAAAAGATCTGTCGTGCATTTCCAGCTCTTAGAAATCTAATTGTGTGACTATAATGACAGTGAACTTCGCTGATGGATCACCACAGTGACTGTGACCCTGGCAGACGCCGAAGTCTGTGGAGCGATTTCGGATTAGAATGAGGGTCCATGTTAGAGGTTACCTCTGGGAATAAAGATCAATTTTGAGTCAGTGGCTAATGCACATGTTGGAGGCGAGGTATCCACTGCATGGGGTCACTTCCAGGGGCCAGAGGCATGTGGGAGAGTCACCATGCCCCTCCACCGGCAAAGCCCAAACCCAGGTTTCCAGTCCCCGGTCAACGTCTACAGGGCTGCTCGGACATGGAGGAGCTCCCTGTCCATCTGCAGAGATAGCCTTTGTGCCAGGCAACCCAGTACGAGTGTGCAATGGGTGAGCAAGCCCCAAACATAGGACTCTGGGTGTTTACCCACCTTCTGGTAGGAGGAGGGATCTCGCCTTTCCCCACTGCACTGTGTGCACAATGGAGTGTTTGTGTGTACACTGGGGTGGGTGTGTGCATTGCATGTGTATATGCATGTGTGCACTGGTGTGTGTGCACTAGGCTGTGTATGTATATGCATTGGTGTGTATGCGTGCACTGTGTGTATGTGTGCACTAGTGTGTGTGCACTAGGCTGTGCATGTGTATGCATGTATGTGTGCATGCATGCACGCACTAGGTGTGAGACTAGGGTGTATGTGTGTGCACTGGGATGGGTGTATTAGTCGGGTGTCTCTGCACTGAGGTGTAAGTGCAATAGGGTGTGTGTTCTGGGGTATATGTGTACATACACCGGGTAGTGTGTGTATATGTGTACGCAGTGTGTGTGTGACTAGGGTGTGTGTGTGGGCGCTGGTGTGTGCATGTACTGGGTGTGAGTGCACTGGGGTTTGCGTACGTGCACACACGTGTGTGTGAGAGACAGCAAGCAACTGGCATGCACAAACACAGCCACCGCTCACTCTCCTGGGCCTCTCGCCTGTGTTCGGGCCACCAGGAAATGAACTGTTGGGCATTTTACTCCCTAGTGTAAGCATTTCTGAACATAATGGCCAACTGAGTATGAAATGCTCTGCGATTTTCTTCCCTGTTTTTGTAAAAAAATGTGGTTCAAATGTCTCCAGAGTAGTTATGTGTTTATTCTGCAACATTTTTATCTACTCGCCTAGGAGCTGGTCTATAAATAACATAACACACTAAGGATTTTATATTGTTAGAGCTTTTCCTTTCTACTTTTTTGAAACTTACAAAGAGGAGGGGAATATTAACATGACCATTGATTTATAACTCTAAAGTGTCTGCGGTTTTGAAACAGACTGCTTTAAAAATTCGAGGCCACTGATTTGCCACCACCCACTGGAAGGTACTGGAGTCAAGCCCGTGATTCTTCATGTTTAATCTGCTTTCACATATCACCAGAGCCGCTGGGGGAAAGAGCGCTCTCACGGACTCTTGCGGAAGGTCTCAGCCTGCTCCTTTCTATTCTGACATTGCTTACATCCAAGCCACACGCTCAGCTCACTCCCCTGCATTCGGGTGCCCCACTCCCCAGGGGACAAACAGCGCTTCTCCATACTGACCCTGAGAAAGAGCCTCAACAGTTCCTGAGAAAGTTCTCCAGCCCCTTCACCCCGGGGAAGTCAGGAGACTGGCTGCACTGGCACCAAGCAATCTGTCCCCAGGGCCCCTGTCACCAGAGAGGCGACTCCTTCCACTCAAGTTGTTTTCTGGTGCCTCTAAGAAGTGGGAGCTTTGTTTTTCTTATTTTGCTTTTATTTCGAGAAAGACAGGGAGGCCTTTATAATGCATGCTAACCCTGCCTTGACATGTTTCTCCAGTTTTCTGATGCGGATTCCCTGCTGGGTTGAGGGACGTTTCCTTTATTAAAAACAAAACAAGGCTTTACAAATTATTAGATGCAGACACCCAACCTCATATTGTTTCACTGCTTTCAGCATATTTTCTATGAAAAGGTCACTAATATTGAGAGTATCTCAGAGCACATGCCCGGCCAGGCCGGCTGCTTCCTAAACTTGTGGATTTGTGCTCCTGTGGGTCTGCTCTGCAGGGGCTCTGGTTGAAATCAACCCAGAGCCTAATTAAGCCAAGTTGAAATGTAATGCGATCTCATTCTATAGCCCCTTGTTTCATGCTTCCTGGGGCAAGGCACTGGGACTGGGCGGGGAGGGGATTACACTCCTCAACTCAGCTTGGGAACCTCTTGCTTCCCATTCGGAACTGCTGACCAACAGAGCTCTTTGTGACGTTAGGCAGAGCACAGTTGCTCTCCCGGGGGCTCCCACCCCGCAGCGTCTGTGCATGAGCACGTGCTCACGTGTATATGTACAGCCCCCCAGTCACGTGTTGCATTAAAAAAATCAACTTTCCTAACATGCTAACAGTCATGGAATGAACGGGAGAAGATGGAAGTGGAAGTTCCAGCAAACAGGCAGTGGCGGGCCACAGTGTCTACGTCTCATGGCAACATGAGACCAGTGTAAACATGGGCTTGAGGAAGCCTTGCTTTGCATAACATTTAAAAATATCACTAGGCTGAGACTTCGTTTTAATAAAAGGGAAGCACCAGATCATGAGTTTGAAAGGGGATTGTATATCAAGCGAAATCTTGGTTTCCTTCTTGATCTCCATTGAGGCTTCTCCATAAGATTTTCCAAGACCAGTGTGAAATACTCTCAAGAGAAACAAAAACACCACGACAATGAACTTGGGCACAGATTTTAGGGAGCTGGCAGCAAGCCAGTATATCCAACGAACTAACATCACAGGAGGAGACGCTTTATAAACTACAGAGCATGGTGCACACAGAAGGGACCGCCATTATTACTTGTCATTGGTCTCCCAAATGGGGGGCCCACTGAGGGTTCGGGCACAGACGCTCTACTCGCTGTTGTCATGTTTCATGAAGGTCCACTTTCCTGTTCACAACAGGGCACGCTGTAGGGTGTGGGATCTCCCACATTTGTGCTTCAGGAGAGGTCCTGCCTCCCGCTGATGCTCTCTGCGATCCCCACCTTTGCTTTTTATAAATACGTGCAGAGGACAACACACACACACACACACACACACACACACACACACGGAATGTGAACTGCTTACAGCTTCTCGAAGACAGAGTTTCTTCAGTTCCTCCAGCCGCTGGCGGAGCGTTTCCTCCAGCGCTTCCTGCCTGGATTTCAAGGCGGCCAGCATGTCCTTCTTGGCCGACTGAGAGCTATCGGATTCCTGAGAACCTGTCAAGAAAAAGTGGGGTTACTAGAGCAGCGGGTGGGGGACGCACATCTGGACCGCGGAGCACCTCACTGGAGCCCACGCCGTGGAGGTGGGACCGACCCAGGAGGCAGGGAGGGGGACACAAAGCGGGTGCTGCAGAGTCCCCAGCGTGAGGAGCAAATTCCTGGCACTTAGTGGAATTTATAGCTCCTCAGAGGACTGGCAGGAAAATGGACATGTCTGAAAAAGAAGCTTCTCTTTCTTGAAAATCTGAAGATGCGTGGCATACCTGTTTGATTTTCACTAGCGCATATTAATAGGCTTTACACAGTGAAGGGGAAAGTTAAAATTCAGGCCAGTAATGTTAATACATAGTTTTACTTTTCTTTTTTTCTATTTAAGAATGCTTATTTTTGGCTTAGTTCAAAGATGATGTATGCTTGTCATAAAAATTTTGAAAATGGAGACCTGTATAGAAATAGTCTATAAATAAATCCCCCAGAGATAACCACTTCTGTGTATTTTCTTTTGATCTTTTTCATCTAAGTGCATATATTTTAAAAATAAAATTTGATTTTCATTATATAGATTTTTAATGTAATACTGTATCATGAGCAAATTCCCTCCTGATAAAAGTTATACATATTTTACCACTCGGGGTGGAAATATCTGCATGATGATTCAAGCAGCAGGCTGCTACATATGAAATCTTGGGGGAAGGCAAACTGTGAACGAAACACAAAAGGAAAATATGCTAGAATGCCAACTGCAGGAATTTAGGTTGGATCAAAAGAACACTTTCCAGGCTGCAGTGTTTGGCTCCTGAAGTGGGTTTCCAGCAGTGAAGCTGTTACACATGTTTACCTCGATGGGTTCTGACAAGGCCCACTGATGCCCTGGGAAAGGAGAAACTGATTATTACTTTGCTTCTCATGCCTATGAACATGGACAAGTGTTACTGGGTGTGCATTCAAGGGGCTCAGATGATGATGCCTTTTACAACAGCATCAAACACCACCAAATACCTAAGGATAAATCTAGAGAAAGATGTGTAAGATGTCTACAGTGAAAACTATAATACTCTGCTGAGAAACATTAAAACAGTAAAAAAAAAAAAAAAAAAAGAGAGAGGTATACCATAGTCATGGATTGGAAGCCTGTAGAAGTATCCATTTTCCAGGAATTAAACAAGAGGATTGTTATAATGCCAGGAAAAATTCCAGTGGGATTTTTTTGGGAGAGGCAGGTAGGAAATGTATTTCTGTATGAAATCTGGAACAAGGCAGTGATCAGAGGACGGACTTGAGAACAAGGCAGTCAGAACTGCCAGACTCAAGTGTTCTGTCTCTTCCAATGGTAAAGAAAGCATCCTAGAATCATCAGGCTAGAGAGGTCTTCTATGCCTTTGCATCAGAAACCCCTGCTATACTCAAATCGTCCCCCTAAATACACTATTCTTCTTAATCTTTCAGCAGTCTCTTACCATGTGACTAGGTTCCTAGAACCCTAATACTCAATATGTCTCAACAGCTGTGTATATTTTAACTCCAACTTGGGCTTTTTACTTTTTCTCCCCCAGCCCATCTTAGCTGGAAATAGAGAATATCTATCACCGCAGGAACATACCATCTTTATGTCTCCACAGTAGCTAATAAATATTACCTTGAACAAATACATAAATGTCATCATTCATACACTTGGATGCTATGATGAAGCTGTAGCTCATCCTGGTAAAGGAATCTAGTATGTGGGAGTACCTATGTTTGGAGTGGCCTTCCAAACTTTCATTAATTTTTGTAGCTCTTCCCCAGGTTTTGTCAAGCTCAGTTGCAGGACTCCAACTTCAATAGCAAACCCGAACAAAATCGTGACTCTTACTAAAGACTCTCCTGACCTAATGGTTGTCAGACGCAAAGCCTAGAGGCAACACATCACTGGAAAATACTGCAGGCTCCCCTCCTGATATGGCTCAGATTTCCTGCCTCTGTAAGTCAACTACCCTGTGCCTATCAGTCCTCAACTATCTCTAGTTTACACCCATCCAAGGTCCCACAGCTCAATCACTGTGCATCTTAACCTAGTTCTCTGAACCATAGCCACCAATCAAAATGGCAGACACAGAAACACTTAATGGGGTTCTCTCTGTTCCACCATCTAAAGCACTAATAACGATGTAACATAATGTGGGGAAGAAGTCAGACTTTAGGTTTAAAAAACAGGTCCCAAAAACTGGACCCCAAGGAGATTAAGAGTTCTAGCTCAAGTGAAAAATTCATTGCTTTCCCTTTCACCCTTGCCTAACCTATCAATAGGAAATGATGATCTATTAGGTCCAAGGATTCACTATGCTCAAGAACGGCAGAAATCACAAGAACATTCAACTCCGGGAGGCAAAGCACAACTTTTTTGGATGATCTGGTCTCTACGCTTTGGTGTTAAATTACAGGGCTCATTAGTGCTACTTAAATGATTGTTATTTATAATAATTAGTCTAAATACCAAACCCACATAAGACAGAGTGGATGGCTCAAGAGGCCCTTTCTCTACCTGAAACCATGAATACTGGCTGGCTCCAGTTCCTACCTTTATTCTGGAAATTGCTTCATGAAGCATGCAGTGTTGGGTAGAAAGTTAAATTTTTACAAAATAACAGATTTTTCTTAGTGGTAACTGAATGGCAAGCAGAGGTCAAACAGACCTGGTTTTGATGCACTCTACGCTACTCATTGCTTGTGTGACTTTGGCTACATGATCTGCCCTCCTTAACCTGTTGTAAAGACTAAAGGAGATAATGCACATACAACACTTATCACAGTGGCTGGAATAGGTCAGTCCTCAAGATCCAGGGTAGGTTCAAAGGGAGTGAAACATACACACAAGCAGAACTGGAAAGAAAGAAACCATTGATGCTACCACCTCCTTGTTGCTCAAGAAAAGACCTCACTGTGCAATTCTGCATACAAAGGCAGTATTTTCAAACTGTTTCTTGGACACATGAGTTTGCAGTTAGGTTTTTGGAGCTGCTGTGCATGAGAGCGGGAACAAGGTCACAGAGATTCAGGCGTTCAGGGGCCCCCCCACTCCATGCTCCTCAAGCTAAGACAGCTCTGCATTCACGGGTTCATGCATTTGAAACACTGCATTTGAAAAGAGGTTCCCAGTGCCTTTGTTTCTTTTTTTTTTTTTTTTTTTTTTTTTTTAAAATTTTTTTTTTTTTTTTTTTTTTTTTTTTTTTTTTAAAGATTTTATTTATTCATTTGACACAGAGAGAGAGATCACAAGTAGGCGGAGAGGCAGGCAGAGAGAGAGGAGGAGGCAGGCTCCCTGCGGAGCAGAGAGCCCGATGCGGGCCTCGATCCCAGGACCCTGGGATCATGACCTGAGCCGAAGGCAGCGGCTTTAACCCACTGAGCCACCCAGGCGCCCTGCCTTTGTTTCTTGAAAGGAAATCCAGGGCACTGGGGGAAGGGCTCTGAGCCTGAGGGGCTGTTCCTTGCAACCAGGCAAACATGGTGACCACAAGAAGAGGTGACTGAATGTGGTGCCGAGGCAGCTTCCGACTGCCTTCACGGGTGCCCTTGGGCATCCCTGAGCGGTCATGGCGGATATGTACAAGGGAGGCCAGCAAGAGGGCCTGGAATCAGGAGGCACTGATTCACTGCTACTCTCAAGTGACCCAGAAGGACTCTAGGAAGAAACTCAATCAGGGAAGGGCCTCAGGTCAGCAGAAGTCTTACAAACTACAGACCTGTGAACAAGAAATGATTCAGGACAGAGAAATCATTTCCCATCATCACCTGGACTTGGTGAAAGAAGTTCTCCATTGCTCTGGTTTACCATTTCTGGTTATTTGAACACATGCATGCCTTGGCACACACAAGACCACTCTGAAGTTATGTTTCGCCTCTTGGAAATCAAAATCGACGTCAATCTGCTATCTTTGAGAGGAACAGTGATGGACAGGGAAGGGACCTGGGTTTCCATCATGTATCTGCTATTGATTGGTATAAGACCTTGGGTCACTAAACTCTTGAAGCCATGATGTCCCCATTGGGAAAATGGCCAGTTAACCAACCTCCAAGATGCTCCCATACTTGAAGACCCTATCGCTTAATAAACAGCTTACTTAGGTAGTTCCCTCTTGCCTCTAACCATCCTTGCTGCCAATGTTACAATTGTTACATAACAGTGTCAACTTCCCTCCTCTTCACCATTCTGGCTTCCAGAAAAGACAAGCACCCTGCCAACTCTGTTCCTACCCCCAGTTACTGGGAGAGTTTGCCTCGAACTGGACGGAATGTCTAATTATTGACCGGGGCTGAAAGGATTTACCCCTCCATCTCAGCAACAGACCAAGGCACACGGGTGTCAGTTTGCACGCTGAAAGAGGTTCACTGGAGCTGTCTTTGGGGTTAATGAAGAGGGAGGCGGATGGAACTTCTCTACTGCAGCCAGAGGAGGAAAATTGCAAAATTTACAGGTTGGCAAAACAGTAGCCGGGCGCTACTTGGAAAGGGCTGTCCACACGTGATGGATTCGTGCAGGAGCCAAAGAGAAAACAGAGGTGTTGTGAGCATTTTTGAAAGATATAATTGTTGTTCAAAGTTTTAAAGCAGCAACACATTTATGCAAGGAGTGAAGTGAATATTCTTTGGAAAACACACAGGCCCAGAGCCTCCTGAGGCAGGAGTGGTTTCGAGTGAGCAGGTCTGGGCTTGTGTCCCAGCTCTTCGACGCACTAGCGGCGGGGGCTTGGCAACAGAGCACCACGTTTCTCAGCCTCTGAGTCCCCCCCACACACAAGAATGAGCACGGGACTTCTTCAGGAGCTGGGGAGATAAGGCCACTGAGATGCCCCGTGCCTGGCCTTTACGGGGAGTTGGCACCCCAATTCCAGGGAGCCCCATAATGTAAAAAGACACATTAGTGGGCAGGGAAGGTGCGTGGCAGGCTGGTGGAAGGCGCACACCACCGCGGCCCTGTGCCCTCAGGACGGTCAGGGTCGGGGGAGCGGAGAGGAAGTGGGTTTTCCCAGACTCCTGACAGGAGCTGCCCATGTCACAGTTCATGTAATCCTCACAAAAACATTAGCCCCGTTTTCACAGAAGAGGTCACTGGGACCCGGGGAGGCAGAACTGGGATTCCAGTTGGGCAGCTGTTTGGTCTGTTTGGCACCCAGAATGGAAAGGGCACGGGAGCTGGAACCCTCTGTCTCGGTCACAGCTGGGTTGCCCCAATAAAAAATGATGCAGTGTGCAATCATATCTGCCTTTCACACCTGGACTCCTTCCACATCCTGCATGGGTTACGACCCAGGCCGAAGGAAGGAGTGGAGGGGTCTTCAGATGAGCCAATGAAAACTGAGTCTCTGTGAGCACAGTGGGGTAGAAGAGACAGGTAACCAGATGTGGGCCTGCTGTCAGAGAGCCGGGGCGGTGGCATGCAGAGCTGCCCACCAGGAAGAGGTGGGGGATAAGCAATGCCACCTGGAAGAGAGAGGGAACAGCATACGGGGGGGGGGGGCCC